>LPNX010528259.1:204673-220255 GCA_001517045.1 Pseudotsuga menziesii
TTAAGCATTGTTGAACAAATTCTCCTCTTATTAGTGTTATGTAACAAATTCTTATTAATATTATGTAACAAATGACACTTCATAGAAGTGGCCACATCACAAGTTTGAGAAAAACATTGTTGAGATAAAAGATATTGGAATATGTAACCTTCCATACTAAAAGATTGAAATCCTTTATTAACAATTTTCTCAATGTTGCTAAAACTGTTACAACAGAAATACAATTGGACACTAGTGTTAGCTTACACGAATCAAACACAATCAATAATTACTTGCATGTTTAAAAATATCAGCATTGTGATGTAATGAGCTAATTTGACCATATTACACACATATGTTAACCAATTCTTTAAATTTCAATGTTTAATTTCTTCCCATATGTAACCACTATTAGGAGGTTTTAGTAGATTTTTAAATGATAACTATATTACCTTAACAAGTATAAACCTCATAGAAAACTTGTAAAGTCCTAACGACCAAAACCGTCGGAACATAAGACCATATACTTATAGACTTAAAAAGACCACAAACCCTCAACTAAAATGTAAACATTTCCCTCTCATTAACCCCAAATTTAAAATGCCTCACTCTTTTCATTTGAGTTTGAATTTGAATTTAGAGAGTTACATTTTCCCTCCTCCTCAAAATTTCAATCTAGTAACTATCTGCAGCACAGGAGAGCCAAGAAGGGCATCTTGATCTGGAAAGAAGGGAATCTTGATCTGGAGCAGAGGAGAGCTGAGAAGGGCATCTCGAGCACCCCGGGAAGGTGTAAAAGCACGATTATGGTGAACTTGAAACAGTCTATCCACTTACTGATGCCCTTGGGACAAAAATATTCACCGGGAAACAGCACATTTGGCCGCGGAAGCCGACGGGAATTTGTTGCAAGGTAAGGATTCGAGTTTAGGGTTTAGGGTTTCGATTTTAGGGCACTGATGTTCAGCACAGGGCCCTTGCTTTATCTATGTGAGAAGAGCATGCTCTGCCTTTGTGCTGAACTCTAAAGTGTAATTATAACTAAAGAACTTGGGGAATGCTATACTGATCTATGTAAATTAACTTGGAGGATACAGATTACATTCCAGTTACTGAATCAACTGGCTTATCTTATTAAACTTCATTTTTTTTGGGTAACTTCATTATTTAAGAAAGAGGGATTAAGTGCAATGAATTTTTAAGCTTTCATTGTTCAGCCAGAATCTAAGCAGGAGAGTTTTTCTTGTGTCAGGATGATGTGATTGAAGGTCTTATACTTCAGCATAAAAAGGATCTTCTCAAGGTGGTAGACATGGTGCTTTCTCATCAGGTACACCAAATATACACATAATTTATTTTCAGTAGTTATGTATCTTTTCTCTTTATTGTTTTTCTTTATCATTTCCCAATTTTGAGATTTGAGTATATAAAATGACTACAAAATAATCGATTTACTACTGTCTCATATTATATTTAATGTGCCCAACATTAAATTTGAATGATTGGAAAGTAAAAATGAGTAATTGATTTTTCAATTGCAGGGAATCAAGAGGAAAAACAAACTGATTCTACGACTAATGGAAGCTCTTGTCTACCCCAATCCTGCTGCCTACAGAGAGCAGTTGATCCGTGTTTCTGCTCTTGGTCATATAAACTACTCAGAGGTATGGACTTAGACTTGAAAGTTTAACATTTGCTTAATATTTGACCTCAGTGCTGTTCTGTATATAGAGATGTGGAGTTCAGGTCCTTGATGTTGGCTTAAATTAAATTTGCTGTAGCTAGAATTGAATTCTCTATTGGCTGGGAATTGTGAAGCATATTTTAGCTGAAGAAAAATGTGATTTTGCTTAAAATGCCTATAAAGTATATGGTGATTTCTTGTGCTAAATTGCCATATATTCTTTGATGATATTTGGTTGCTGAATTTCAAGTGCTTTGGAATGAGTTTATAAAGGCAATACTCTTTATAATGTACAATTTTGGAGAGATCTCCCTTGATACATCATTGAAATATTTTCTCTTACTTCAGCATCCTTGCATGCTCCCATCACTCTTGCAGTTTCTGGATCAAACTACTTGTATATGAAGAATATTACTTTCAAGTTTCTGCTATATCCTAATCAATTTTGTAGTTCCTTTAGCAAAAGTATTTCTTGCATGCTTTGCTTTGCTTTCTATCTTCAACATACTACCATCTATATAATATGTTGTTTCACATGGACTGTTTGCACAAAACAAAGCAGCTGGGTTTCTTTTTCTACTCTTTTAAATTGTGTAATAATTTGTCATTCCTAGATGCATAAGCCCAAATTTAGAGTGCCCACAGTGAAATCCATTTTCTCTTTATGCCTAGCTTTTAAAGAATATTTGGTTTTTGCAATAATGTGGCCTGATGAGAAGAATAACATTATTTAGCAAAACTAGAATCATCCTTTCATCTGATTTGAAGATTTCTTGGTCATAATAAATTCAAATCTATTCAAGAAACACATTATATACTCTCCCTTGAAAGTGTACTTAATATTTTATTCATTTTCTAAATCCTCTATACTTGGAACAAGTGGAAAGAAGCACTTATTTTTAATGCAAATTTTTTTGTGAACATTCTTTGCTTTCTTGTAAGTGAGACTGCAACAATTAAAAAATATAGTTTATGAACAGTATTTACTATTTTCTATAATTAATAGGAGGAAAGTGTTTTTTACCCTCTGGATAAAGCACAAACTAACCGTATTTTCAACCTTGATGCAGTTGGCACTGAAAGCAGGCCAATTACTAGAGCAAACCAAATTGAGCGAACTTCGTACCAACATTGCTCGGACTCTTTCAAAGCTGGAAATGTTTACCAAGGAAGGAGAGCGCACTTATACTCCTCGAAGAAAAAGTGCTATTGATGAGAGGATGGAGGATCTAGTAAATGCACCGTTAGCTGTTGAAGATGCACTTGTTTCTTTGTTTGATCACAGTGATCATACACTTCAAAGGCATGTTGTTGAAACATATGTGCAAAGGCTATACCAGGTAAGAATAAGATGTTTTGTGCCTCTTTGGTAAGCCATTTCCATTTCATTGCTGGTTAAGCAAACTGCCAAGTTAAGAGATCGGTTCTCATGAGTAGACATCAATTGAATGTCATCAACATCCCAACACATTCAAACAGCAAAAGGTGCTGATCGATAAACAAGGTAAAGCAATATATTTCTGATGTCACACAATAATATGTGGAAGAGCCTTGCCCTCTTCCCTCCGATTGTGTTCTCAGTTAAGTGTAGAAGAAGATCTCAACCTGATAATATCTAAACCTGTATTCCTCAAAAATGAATGAGAATAAGTCCACTATCAAGATTCAAGACAGTTTCTCCAGAGGTAGATCAACTAATCGAATTGAGGGCCAATGGAATAGATTCTAAATCCTCTCCCATTTCTCTTGAGTCTTTCAGTTTCAAGTAGTCAAATTTTTACCATACCTCAGAAATTAATAAATCATCCATAATTTACAGTGTTCCTCTTTCAAGTGATATGGCTGAGCAATACTAGCATTTCTTTCATTACCCTGTTTGCTTCTTGCAGCTTATCATTTGTGTCAAGTGACCTAATGAGAACACTAAAAGTCTTAAAGTTTGGCACTAGCCCTTTTTTAATCATTTCATCATAAAACATCAATGCATCTTGCATTCTACCTTCCTTACAAAGCCTAATGATAGATTCCATATCCTGTGAACTGACATGAGTGGCCAAAACCTCCTTCGCAATTTCTTCATCTGTATTAGCTGTCAGCAAAGCATGGAAGTTGTATCAATGTCATCATCATTGACTGACCCCATGAAAGTAACATGTTAAAACATGTTGGGTGGCATCTTGTTTAGATATTATATGGAAAGCATCTTGTTTAAATATTATATGATATCTTTGAAAGAGTCCTTGAAACCCTTGCATGTGGTACCTTGGGTCTGGAACCCACACACATGGTAGCTTGATGGTCTTTGTTGCGACTATGATGGTGATGGAGTTTTTGAAACTCTCTTGCTATAATAATGATAATGATGACTTCTTGGGGAATATGGTGGTATGATGGCATGATCTTGTCTTTGCAGTTGGTTACACATTGAATTAATGACCCACTTATATATATAGTATGATGCTTCAGTGGATGATGGGCCTCACAATGAAGTTATTATGATGCCACTGTCACACATGGACATCAAGCAAAGTCTGCTCCATAAATACTCCAAAAAGATATTTAGAATTAAAAAAAATTGAATTAAGATAGGTTGGCTCAAATATATATATGAAAATCAATATAAGTAACAGCCGAAGCCTTCATTTTGATGTGTGGCATAAGTGGAAACTTAGCTCTGAAATTCGGCCAGCCTACTGAGGAAAATTTCTTAGCATCTCTTGAAGTATTTTCTTGGTCTTACTCTTGTGCCTCTGATTTTCGCACCTTACTGAGGCAAAATTCGGGTGGAGAAGAGGACAGTCGCAGGCCTGATTTATAAGAAGTTCTTAGTGTGTATACAACTCTGAAATTTCGGGTGTGTGCTCTGAGGTCTTACTTTCAGCCATGTAACAAGGTTATGTACAGCAGCATTTGATCTGATGGTCTCATGATTTATCACTGGATATTTCTTCTGAAATACACACAACCGTTCATAGGAGGCAAAGGTGGATACATTTGAAACTACAGGCTGCAATTGTATGTGGTATGAATACCCTGACTGGACTTGCACTGAGATGTAGTTTTTGATGACAGGGATGCATGTATGAACACTATTTCTAGGCGAACATGAAGGCCATTCAAATTCTGATTTCGGGATCCTTTACAAGTATTCTCTCAGATTTCTCAAAGAAGATTACCTTGGACATCTACAGCATTGAAGTTTGTACAAATACATGAATTTAGTTCTCTCTGCAGTAGCAGGACGCGTGAAATATTTTATACAGAGATAGTAGCAGCATCTATTGGCTTGACAACTAAAGTAGTTCACCATGAACTAATCTGCCAGTATCCAAAGTTGGCATTATGAAGATGTTATGAAAACCTTGGTATGTTATTTTCACATACTGTAGTTCTGGATATTACATTGTCATTGTACTATCAAAGGGATTGTATTTACTTGGGCTGCATATGTATAGAAGCTATCTCAAATCTCAGTGAGCTAAGAAGTATATTGACAGAAGTATTAATCATGAGATTGACAAGTGTATTGACAGAGTGATGAACCTGGAAAGGCTAATGACTTTAACAAGTAAATAAGTTTTGGGGCATGATACTGTTTGAAGTGAACAGTGAAAGAGAGGAGAACTTCTGACTTGACAATGATTTACATGACAGAGACCAGATTGACTTGACAGTGATGTACTTGAAAGCAAGGTTACATGAACCGTGGGTGCATTCGGAACTGGCTGAAGATGTGCGGCACTCATCCCAATAGGAATCGGTGATTTGGAACCCTAACCCTAACCCATTGATCTATTTGTTGTTGCTTATTGGACATTAATAAAAGCATCTTATCTTATCTGAACAAGGATTGGAAAAATCTCCAATAACATTTGACTGCTTTTAGGGCTAGGTAGTCAATAATTTACATTGATGTTTGTTAGACCCATAAAAGTGTCGTCTATGTGGGGAGTGTTATTTGAATAGTTTTCATTTCAATTCATGGAACACTGCATAGATGGAAACCAAAGTTGATGTTTTATGATAACTACAACCTTTCAAATTCCTTCAAGAATTTAGTAGGAAACTTTGCACTGTATACACAAGGAAGGGAAACTTAAGTTCATTTGGAGTGATGTTAAATTGGTCAGTAGTATATTGCTTTTACATTTAAATATAAATATTAATTTTTACAAAGTGGATAATAATATTTATTGTTATTTACTTCATTTTCTTTTTATTTTTGGGTGAAGAAAAGAGAATTTTGGAGTTTGTTTATGGTTTCTTTCCTTCTTTGTTTCAATGTGATGAATCTTAGTGTCATATTGTATAAATTTGAATTTCCTATGTGCTTGACTGGTTTGTAGTTCAGAAATCACAAGGTATTTCAGAACCCACTATATGGAGAATGTAGAAAGGTGAAATGGATTGAAGGTCTTACTATTCTATTTCATGTGTTGGTAGGAATTAAGCACTGCAACTAAAAAGGCTGGAAGTTCAAGTGAACCTGCATCAACTTCTGGTGAGCATATATTTGAGAAGGAATTTTAGATGTATTAAATCTGATATATATGTTCATTAAATCATTAGACATAAGAATGCCATGGGTTTCTCATCCTCAAGCTGTGATTGTGCAAAAAATTTGTTCATTAATTCATTAGAGATAAGATTGGCATGGTTTCTCGTCCTCAAGGTTTAGTTGTGCAATTTTTCAATTTTGACTGCAATGCTTGTGACCTATAATAATTAATTTGCATAAAGAAATTATCTTCTTGTTTCTTGCTTTTATATGTCATACTGAGTTTCTGTTTTCTATTTTTGCAGGTCCTTCACAAGTAGCTCGTACACAGGCAAGCATGCATCCTGTTTGGTTGCTCTCCATTTGTCTTTCATTTGGGATTTCCCTTTTTTCCTACTTTCATGTTTTCTGTTGTATATACTCACTGCAAGAGAAATGTTACTGTTGAAACTTTGAAAGACTTACTTTGAATAAAGGTAACAATTACACAAGTGTATCGATTGCTAGATTAGGGAAAAATGGTGCAAATGAAAGGGTCCCATCCAACACAAATAATGACGCTTTCTCTTTTTGGCTAACTTGCTTTTCAGGGGGGACAAGAAAGCCATGCCACCCAACATGTTTTTAACATTCCCTGTCAAGTTGTCTTTCAAGAAAGGCTGCCACAGAGCACAGTCGAAAAAGTAGTGAGCAACAACATCTATAGACCTGAGTAGCCAGAACTCTCTAATTCGCTAGCCGCCACAATTTCCTCCAGCATATTCTTGAAGCTTGACAAATCTTGGTGATTTAAAAAAAAAAAAAACACTTATAGTCGTCGGTTAAGCGACGGCCTGTAGGTGATTTAAAAAAAAAAAATTCAATACCGTCGCTTAAGCGACGGTTTTCTTTGGTTAAGCGATGGTTTTCTTTGGTGAACCGACGGCCTGTAAGTGTAGTTTAAAAAAAAAAAAATCTCCACCGTCGCTTAACCGACGATTTATATTTAACCGACGGTAAACTGAGCTGTCACTTAACCGACGGATTGGAAAGATGTCGGATAACCGACGAAAATCCACCGACGCTTAAAAAAAATCATAGTGTTGTACATGCGACAGGGAAGTGTCAAAAATCCGACAATACGGTCGTCGAATTTTTGGTCGAAATGTAGTAGTGTCAAGTTTAGGTTATTAGGTATGCATCGATACATTATGTTGTTCTCTAAGACCCTTTTGCGGACCACTTTAATAGATTGCGTAATTATTTAGGATATTTTGTTGCCTGAGCACGGTAGATTTTTTTGCTTATTAGTGTGTTTGGAAAAATAAATTGGATTTTAAGCATGTTTGTCTTTGGATCTTATTGTCTTTTATTAGAATTACAAATGATGAAATCTATGTGTTAATATTGCTCCCCTTCCTGATTCTTAAAGGGTGCTAGCTCAATGGAAGAGCACCTGCTTTACAAGCAGGAGATTGGTGGTTCGATTCCTCCATGCCCTAATGATATTGCAATGTATTTCTAAAGGTAAAAAATGTAGTAGTGCAAGATCGATGCAATATTAGATGCAATACTAAATGCAAAACATGATGTAAAAGTGGACGTCACATCAAACACAAAAGTGGATGCAAAATCCGACCTTATGTCAGACGCAAATGTGGACACAAAAATGGATGTCACACTAAACGCAAATTTGGATGCAAAGAGAGACTCAACACTAGACATAATTAATGACTCAAAACTAGATGTAATAATATGTCCAAAACTAGACGCAACAATAGATGAAAAAGTGGATTCCTAACTAGATGTAAAATTGGACATTAAATTGAGCACAAAATATGGTGTATCAATGGACATAAATCTAGGCGTAACACCAGGTGCAAAACTGGAAGCAACATTTGGTGCAAACAAAAACTTAAAACGAGACACAATTTTAGATGCAAGATGAGACAAAACATTGGATGTAAAACTAGACGTAATATTGAATGCAATATGGGATGCAACATTGGACACACAACTAGATGCAATATTAGATACAAACATGGGCGCAAAACTAGGTACAACACTAGGCGCAACACTGGGTGCAAAATTGGGCTCAGACATAGATGCAAAAAAATACATCAACCGGGATGCAACACTAGGTGCAAACCTAGATGCAAAATATGACGTAAAACGAGATGAAACATTTGGCACAAACATGGATACAAAAAAATACGTAAAACAAGATACAAAATTAGATGCAAATGGGGATGCAACATTATAAGTAAATTTGGACGCAAAACTAGACGCAATATTGGGCCTAAAATTGGATGCAAACCTAGATGTAGAATTGGACACATAATTTTATGTAAAACATGGTGCAAAATTGGGTGTAAGACTCGATGAAAAACTACGAGCAAAATAAGACGCAACATTGGATGCAAAAATGAGCATGAAACTGGGTGCAAACAAGGATGTAACAAAGGAAGCAAAAAAGGATGCAATAGAAGTTGAAAAATTGGGTGCAAATAAAGGCGTAACATTAGATGCAAAAAATTGGGTGCAAAAATGGACGCAAAAATGGATGTTAAAAAGGATGGAAAAAAAGATGCAATAGACGGCGTTTTACGAAAATGTACAATAGCACCAGGTTTAGCGCCGGATTGTTCACCACAGTTGGGAAAAAATTACACTAAAATCCGGTGCTAAATTTGACGCTAAATCCAGTTTTTGTTTGTAATGTCCCCGGTTTCGACCCCGTTTGCATGATGTATATATTGTAATTACTCATGGTGAGGAGCTCAAGGCAAAATCCCCACCATCGATTTTGATGTGTATGTTTCGGCAATGGGGATAATTGCCGATGGTATGTTGTGCTATAAGGCACATTAAAATTCGGCATCATGTAAACCCGCACATCAATTAAAATAAACCACAACCAGCTACGGCAGCGCAACGTTGAATGAAAAGGGCATGGTTCCGAAGGATAAGGGGTGGGGGATATCAAACCTTGGCCAATGAGGGAAAATACCCATGTGTCTTCCTCCCTTGTCTTATTCCAACCACTTTCATTTAATGAAATCTCTGCTGGCAGTTGAGGCAGTTATTGTCTAGGAATGGGTGTGGCAGGACTGTCAGTCCTTGCCCCCATGCACACTCCACCCAGCAGTTGACTTCAGAATGGAAGGGAAACCTTCACGCACTCTTCACTCATGCAGGAAATTCACCACTCTCTCCCACGAGTTGCAAAAAAAATGAGCAGGCACTTGCAAATTCGCGTCCCCTCTATTGCTGGGCATTCTCACACAGAGGATTCTTTTCCCGTTTTTGGTCTTCATCCACAGAAATTTCTGGGTTTTACCCAAATAGTTTCTTTCCCCGCGGATTTGTGGCTGATGTGGTCGTATTCACTCCCCACCAGCTAATTGGGGTTCAGCATTGTTGCTCACGCTCACTTACAGGCTGGGAGACTGTAATTTCTTCCCCAGCTCGGTTTGTATCTGTTTTCCTGTTGATTTCGTTGCCCAGGACGGGCAGTGTTTTTCCCTGCGTTTTGTTGGCTGTGGTGGCCAATTTCGTTTTGGACCACTGGGTGTTTCGTGGGTGAATTGGGCTGCTGAAGTACCCTAGTTTGGGTGTGGTTGCTGAGTTTTTTTGGGCACATTAGGGCCAAGAACAACTCCGTGTTGCATTGTGGGCTGGAGCTGTGTCTCACCTTTCGTTTGGGGATCAGTCCCGGCTGTTTGCTCCTTCACAGAGCTGTGAAGGGATTGTTTAGCTGCTGGTATGCAGTGGTTGTCCCCTTGGGATGTGCTGGCTTGGCCAATCTGTGAAGGTCTGTTAAACCCAGCTGTGCCTGGTTTGCTGTTTGTGTCCCCTTGGCTATGTATAAGCCTGCAATTGACCCTTATTCTGGAGGAATCATGCCCAGCTCGGGGGTGGCAGCGTTGCTGAAGGTTTGATGAGCAAGCTGGCCTATGGTTGGGTGGAACGTTGCAGCGACGTAGCTGGTTTCGGGTGAATTCCTCATCAAAAGATAAGTGCTGCTGTTACTTCATCTCTGCAATTTATATATTGTATTATGTGAAATGATGAATTCCGTTGAATGCTGGAATGTTTACGTATGTTTGCTTCCGCTGTATGAATAAGGAATTATGCATCTGTGTATGCATGTTAAGTTTTAATTCCAGCATTTTCCTTTTGATTATGTTCGTGGGGCTATTTGCCCGGTCGTCTTTGATATGTTGATGTGTCCGTCGCGTCCTCTTCGCCGGTTGAGGGACGGGGACGTGTCAGAGTGGTATCAGAGCTCTGAGTTGCAGCAATGGGCCTCTATGGGCCAAGAAGGTGCAGTGACAGAAGGTAGAATTACCTTCTCTGTCCAGCAGAATAGCCGTGAGCAACGAATTCCGAAAAATGGTCTAAGTATGAGCAGTCGGACCACAGGAGGAAGTGGAATTCCACCGTTGCGGATGAGCTGGAGAAGTTCCTATCCGCCGTTGCGGAAGGGTTGATGAAGTCTACCATCCGTCGTTGCGGGCAGCGAAGCAATCCTGCATCCGACGCGAAATTCCTCCAATTGTCGACGCCGCAGAAAGGGTTAAAATTTATCTAAGTATGGGAAATCGGAGGTGGGAGTGATCTCCTGTCCACCGTTGCGGAAGAGGGGATGAAGTCAACGTTCGCTGTTGCGGACGAGTGGGTGAAGTTTCCCATCCGACTGTTGCGGACGAGTTCACAAAGTTAACCTCCCACCGTTGCGGATGGATTCCGGAAGTGCCACCGTTGCGGATGGCGAAGCGATCCTGCATCCGACTCGAGATCCGTCCGATCGCCGACGACGCAGAAAAATTTCAAAAATTCGGCTAAGTATGGAACGGTCGGGCCATTGAAGAAAGTGGGCGTCCGCCGTTGCGGACGGTTTGGTAAAGTCTCCAGTCCGCCGTTGCGGACGGCTAAGCAATCCCGCGTGCGATCCGAGAGTCAGCCGACGTCCGACGTTGCAAGTGTCAAAGCGGACGAGCCGGAGAAGCGGGCGTTCGCTGTTGCGGACGAGTTGGTGGAGTTTTTCGTCCGTCGTTGCGGCTGCGGGAAGGTTTCGGTCGCCGATTCTACAGAAGAAGGAAGGGTCCGGGTGAGCCGCTGTTGCGGAAGCGAGAGACATCCGACTTCCGATCCAAGATTCATCCGACGCTCGATGTGGAAAGTTCATCCAAGGAAGAGCGGACGTCGGAAGGTTGGAGCTTCCGGGGAGCCGCAGTTGCGGAAGGGTTGGAACACCTGGAGAGCCGCCGTTGCGGAAGGCTGAGAGTTTCGGGGAGCCAATTCGGCAAAAGATAGAATGGTCAGGGAGCCGATTCGGCGAAGGAGAGAATGGGAAAGGAGCCGACGTTGCGGCTGGAAGATTGATTTGGGAGCTGATTCAGCGGTTGCGAGGTTGGTTCCAGGAGCCGATTTCAACTGTTTTTAGAAGGATTTTCAGCTGTTTTTCAGGGGAATTTCAGGGCTGAAAATGAGGAAAGAGGCAGCGGGCTAATTCTCCAAATTGCGTGAAAACCAATGTTTTACAAAAAAAAAAAACGAGGGCGCTGCCCTCGACCCGCCCTGCAGTGGCGGCCACAAGGGGGCAAGCCCCCTTGACCCCCGTCGTCCCTCGAGACAGTCGTTCTTGTGAGAAGGAAAATCCTGTGTTTTGGGAAAGAGTTTGAATCAGAGGGATTTCACAAAGGGGTTGCCGAAAATGCAGCTGCCAAAATGGCTCTGAGATCATTAGAAGAATGTGAAAATTCTACCTTGCAGCTGCGTGTAAAATGCCAAGATTGGTGAAAATCTTCATTCTTGGAAGTGGTATGGTTTTCACACCCGAGGTCGGAATGACGCATGTGGATAGGCGTTGGAAAGCTTATTCAACAAGGAACAAGGATAAGTGACCGGAATCTAAGCATGAAGTAGCAAAGTGCTAAGGATGACCACTATTATCAAACGGACAAATCTGGACAGTTGCATGCCCAGGGGCAGCAAGGACTGTGAAGTCAACCAGCTGCTGTGTGGAAAAGGAATTCCATGAGAAGATGAGGGACTTTAAAGGGAAATTTTCATTAAACCCTATCTTGCTTATTTTAACTACATTTCCTAAGTTTATGATTGAACTGCATGGCGATATGTATTGCATGCATAGGATATTGCATGATCGATAAAAATATTGGAATTTTATATATTTATAATGAACCACTAATGATGGTCATTGCTTTGATGTTGGCATTAGTGGACAAACCAACGATGACATGGACCGGATGAATATGTTGCTGATGCTGAGGAATATGACCAGCAACCCCCTGGAGAAGGGATAAGGCAACAAGTCCATGACAAAAGCTGGTGAGCAAATGCTGCAATCTCCTGCAAAGGACCAACCAAAGTGGTCATGGAAAGGGCGTAAGTACGACCCATGCAGGTAAGAGTTTGCTTATGACAAATTCCATGGATTGGTCCAGGTAAGAGACCTCACACCATGTGAATATTGGAATGTAGAAAGGTGTCATGCCTATACATGTTAATGATATTGATTATAGTAATGCATCCTATATGAGGTAGTCATGGTTAGGCCATGGTATGCTTGAATGCATAGTATTCCTGAACCAATGCAAGGTAGCGTTGAATGGACATGCATTAAGAAGATTTTGTGAACCTTGTTGTTATGCATTGGATGTATGCATATGAAGGGTGTGAGTGACTGATTGCCCAAGTAAAGGTGAAATTGTTGTGATGCATTGCATGAATGCATTGAGATGAATGCATGTGATATTATGGAGAAATAATGACTGAAATGATGAATTACTGATAATTCTGGAACTGTTTCGAAGGCTGTTATGAATGCAGGATAGTCATGATCAATTGGCTACCAGAAATGCTCTATTGAAGAGCAAGGTGGTATGAAGGATATGCTTGTGAAGTAAGGAGTATCTAACCACTCCATTTAATTGCATGAATGCTGTGACTATACCTTGCAATGTTAGTATGATGATGATTGCACGAAGTAAATGAGCTTTGAGAACACTGATGTGACTAACCTTTGAAGTATTTGAATTTTATAAAATCTGAAAATGCTTCCTTGATGGTTGTAGCAATGAGATAGTATATGCATCCATACTTACCAAGTGTTTGGTTGATGGAAGCTCATGTTTCAGGTAGATTATTTCGAGAATGGCATTGAGAGGTAAGACCCTGACCAATGCCAGAATCTACCATGTGAAAGAGCTTGTTAAAATTTGAATTGTGAATTTCAAATATTGCTGACAACCACTAGTCACTATTGGCTTGCATAAGCTTGTGTTTGGATGTTTGAAGCTTATGTTTCAGGTAGATTATTCAAGCATGGCATTGAGAGGTGAGATCCTGACCAATGCCCGAATCTACCATATGATATGCATAATAGGTTGTTAGGATTCGAATTATGAATTTCGGATTTGAGAAATTGCTGACAACCACTAGCCATTGTTGGCTTGCATAAGCTTGTGTTTGGATGTTTGAAGCTTATGTTTCAGGTAGATTATTCGAGCATGGCAGTGAGAGGTAAGACCCTGACCAATGCCAGAATCTACCATTTATGAGAAAAAGTCTCATGGTTGTGAAAATTAGTTCGTACGTGTTGTTAAATTCAAATTGTGGATTTCGGATTTAAGAGGTACTAACGGCTACTAATCATTGTTGGCTTGTGTGAGATTGTGTCAGGAGGGACACGTGGTAAGTGGGTATTCATGTTATGATATTAAGCATAAAATTATAATGAGCATAGTAGTGTTGCTTACGGGAAAACCACAATTGAACAAGTCAATTTATGTAGTAGATAGAATCGCAAATTCTTATTGAATTCGATCTCTAATGTCATTGCTTGGTTATGGAACTATCAATTGGATTGTGGTATCAAGTGATGATTAACTATTTGGCTATTTGATGAATGTGTCAGGGGTACACACTGCAGGAAGATCATGTGTGATGACCTACAAGAGCCAAAATTCATGGGAAGGTTTTCCCTTATCTTGGAAATGGGGTTCGGGTGAAACTCCATTAGACATTTTGAAAATGTCTCATCTGCACTGCATGTTTGGTGATAACATGAGTGAGATGGTTTGGATTATGCCAGTGAGACGTGTGTGGATATGAAACATAAACAGGAAACAAGGGATGGGGCCTTGGTTTGCTTAGACCTGGTGATTGGAAACCACACAGACAAAGCTAGAGGGCTGGCTTTCTTCTCCACAACCCCGGGATAGCACCAGAAGGGAATGCAGGGCCTGAGGAACTGTGTAGCGGAGAAGGGACTGATTCCTTGTGCTGGGTGTGTGTGTGGATGTTATAGAAGTTAGGCTAGTTCTGGTGTAGGTGTTCCTAGCTCTGCAACGAGCTCACCAGCTTAGCATTCAGTTTTTTCCCAACTCCTTGATGGTGCCTAACAGATCTAAAGGCATACTGCGACGGAAAATGGATAAGTGTTCTGTGACCCTTGCTATGAATATGCATCTTTAATTATTAAAATTCCATACGCAGAACATGTTTTGATTTATTTCCATGATGACCGATTGCTTGAGTATGCATAGGGCCTACATGGCACACACCGGAAGAGAGTGCACACTTTTCCGATGTCGAGTCATGAAAGGGTTTTCAATATTGATTACACTCTAGGGAGTGGACGCACTCCTGGTGTCTCAATATTTGATAGTGAATTGAGATGTGATTACGGTTTTAGAGCAATGATGCTGATGAGTTTGCTTGTATTGCTTGTGTTGCTTGTGTTGACAGGCTAAAGGTAAAGGTAAATGGTTGATATAAGTGTATGTTGGTATAAGTGTATGGCGATATAAGTGTATGTTGGTATAAGTGTATGGCGATATAAGTGTATGTTGGTATAAGTGTATGGTGATATAAGTGTATGTGTCATTGTTGACATAAGCGTATGATGGGCTGTGATATGCCTAAGGATCCATAGTAGATCCTAGACCTGGAAATGGTCATGATAAAGTTCCAAGCCCAGTTGACATGGTTATGTACTGGCTGGAGATTAATTATTTGATGTTGTGGAGCAGCCGGCGTGCTGACCTAACATCTGAGTCCATAGGAGATCCCAAGGCTTGCAAAGCGAAGCAGGATCCTGTGGACGAACGAGGAAACGCACAATACAGATAAGTATTGGATTATTTTTCTTATGAATAGGCATGTGTATATGATTTGGTTATGATGTTTTAAACTCTTTCTTTAGAGATGAAAACTAATGAGAATAAACTAAACATGTGAATCTATTCAATGTTTGAAATATAGGTATCGTTGGAGGCGAAGGCTATGAGAGCATCCTAGGGGTGCATGGGGACATGTGACTGTCCTGGAAAGCTCAGGTTGAGCGGTAATGAAAAAGGTGCTAGTAAGACGGGGGAGTCCTAGCAGCCGAGACAAACCATGTGGAGAGACTCCA
>LPNX010528259.1:222693-248226 GCA_001517045.1 Pseudotsuga menziesii
GTTAGGTTTTAATTCCAGCATTTTCCTTTTGATTATGTTCGTGGGGCTATTTGCCCGGTCGTCTTTGATATGTTGATGTGTCCGTCGCGTCCTCTTCGCCGGTTGAGGGACGGGGACGTGTCATTGTTGTAGTGGCCCTAGCACCTGCTCAAAGAAGAATGTGCTCAGTATGCTTCCAAACCTGAAGTTCCACACCCTACCCATCTTGCAGTCACTGAGTTGTTGCTTCATGTTGCTCAGCAGCGTAGTACTCCAGTCATATATTGTAGGCGACATCCACTCTACTACATAGAACATCATTGGTCATGAGGCCTGGTGGAGTGACGCCACACCTACAATCCTGCCTAAGGCCAAGAGTATGGCTTTCAACCCCAGAATCTGAATCAAGTTTGTCTAGATTTGACTCCCAACCTTCTCTATATCTGGAAGACAATACACAGCTATGTACTCATCTATGGTCAACCTGCCTACTGTCCCATGAGATTGGAGGTTCACCACCTACCCTCTTCGGGACAAACCTGTGATGAAATTTATGTCCTTAACCTCAATGCTGAGCGAAATCCCATCCATCTGAAAATTTTCACACTCTGGATCCCAGTAGTCTACCAGCAGCTGGAGTAGTCTTGGATTCACCTTCAAGCTGCCAAGACACCAAATTTTGTATAAGCCACATGCCCGCAATGCTTGTTGAGCCATGAGGTCAGCTTGAACAGCTTCCTCAACATCACCATGTTACCTCTCTCTCCACTCTAGTACCATCCTACAAAAAGAACAAAAATTTTTATCATTATTTTCCCATAAAAACCTTGTTCACGGCCCTATACGTGACTGTTTGCAAAACAGCCGCATATGTACGCGGTTTTCATGTAATTTTCCGTGTATGGCCAGCCCTATACGTGGAAAAATGCTCGATTTTCGCGTGGGCCGAAATTCCCAAGTTGGGATGGCCCAAAAAATTAAATTGACCATGAAAATTGAAAATTTTTATATCAAAATGAAACAGAGGGGCAAGGGAATTTACCTAGTTCAAACATGGAAGGATTCCGCCGGATGATGCTCTTGGAATTTTCTTCTAAAGTTCTGGACTCAAATACACTATGGTGGGTAAAATTAAAAATGGTATGAAAATTTTTAATTTTTCACTATTTTATAGAAAATTTTTGAAATTTTTACCCACTTTCTATAGTTTTTACCGTTTCTGATCGTTTTGGACCGTTTGAACTTATTTAATGTTGTAGGAGCCTGTTTTGAGTGCGGTTTGATCGTGTCTCTAACTTGTTTGTGCCTATTTCAGGTATTATGTCTAAACTAGCATATAGGTTAATTTTTCACATCTACTTGCATTTTGCATAACCTTATGACCGTTTCATCTCAACCCTAGGTACAAACCCATTCTATCTTGTCACAGAACCTTCTTGTTTCTTTTAGAAGTGACCTATTATGAATCATAGAGCTTTCCTATACATGGGTACCCTAGTTAGATCTTGTCTTACATTTGGTTCCCATGACGAAATTCCTCCTTTAGGGTGTGGGAGTCCTTTGTATAGTACCGCCATGACTTTGAGCAAGAGCTTCACACTCCTCTTGAACTTTATGCTAGCCTTTCCCCCGAGACTCCCTTGTATATGCCAAGTTGTAATTGCATTATCATGAGTTTTGCTTGCCTTATTGAGCCTTATGTCGGCTTTCCGACTTTGATTATCAGCCATATAGCCCGAGCTTGTCTCATGTCAAGCCAACTAGAGCATTTTTACATATCTTTTGCAGCTTGATCCCCCAATTTTTACCGGGAGGGGACCTTCCCCTGAGTGTCATTGTCCTACACATACTTCATTGCTTTAAAAATAGGTATGTTCCGCTGCTTGGAACTAGTTTGCTTGTCCCCTGAAACTCGTCTCCTCCTAGATTTGTAACTATAAAGCACTTTTATTCTTTTTCAAGCTTTTCAAAATATCTGAAAAAGTCCAAAAAAATCAAAAAACCAAAAATAGGAAAAGATGTTATCTTTGGTAGCAGTCAAGTCGTGTTGCCTTTGAACATATCACTGTATATCACATCTGTTGGTTGGGTTATTAGTTTGAATTTAGGAGTTGTACTTGTTACTCTGAGTTTATCTCCACTGATTGGTTAAGCTTCCATTCCCTATGGAGCCTCTGTTGATGCCTCCTATGTCACAGAGATGTCCTGATTTGCATATCGATTCCATGTTGCTTACATTTAGTCACCATTCACCTTGATGCTCTTATTGGAAGGAAGTTGGAGCCTGAGTCGGCCATTACTCAGTTGTCTTGACTTTGCATGTCAGCCATTCCCGGTACGATTACTAGTTCATGCACATCTTGTTCGAGTTCTTCCACATTATACAGCGTTGATGAGTACCTCGTGTTGGTTTATGGGGGATGCCCTAATGCCCTCCTTCCAGCGGATTACATCCCATCGACTTCAGATCATTTATTCTGGGATAGGAGTCTAGAGTCATTTGAGTGCCTTGAGACTTACAGTCATCAGTGGTAGGTTCTCTCACCATCAACAGTTTTGGAAATACATCAATGTCCCCTGATTGATGGATTCTTCCAAGTGTTCAAACTCAACACATATATTCACACTTGTTAGATTGCACTCTAGTACCTTGATTCCCATTTTCATTATTGGTGGGTGATATCGCGCCTGTTAACAGTATACATCAATGACCGGCAATCAGACGATGGACTACTATGTTCGACCTCGACACCTCTATTCACATAGTAGTACATGTACTCATAGCGGTTTGTGTAGAATACTTTCCAGCTTGGTGGAATTCCACATATGCTACCTCCTTGATCATGCCAGTGTTCATGAGATTTCAACTCTCATGATTTGATTCCAATGTATGTCAGATATCTTCAGTTGTTATGGAGATCTTGGTCCATTGTATATCTTCATCTTCTATGGAGATCTTGATCCATTGTATATATTCATTATGGAGATTCTGATCTATCAGATATTGTACGTGGTGATGACCACAAATGTCACATTTTTGTATATCATGCATATTCATAGCCATTGTACTCTTATGTATCCAGGACTGCTATATGTATTTGAATCATATGCAGATATTGATTATTGTACTATATTGATGGATGGCTGGTTCTTCCACCAGGCTCTTCATCACTCCACTTCTGGGATGGATTTATAATTTATTTCGGCCATCATGTTACCCCTCTGACCTCACACATTAGGGGGCATCTGTTATAGCTGATTTTACCACACAAGGTTGATCACCTATTTATGGCCTTCCTTGTCCCTCTGTATACTCTTTAGACCCCATGGACTAATATTATACTTTGATGTTTCCAGTTTCATCCCTAAAAACACCTATTTATTGTTGTACGTGACTTTTAATCCCATACTCACGTGTACACGCAACTTTTGACCTCAAACCCGCGTACATCGGGATGTGTGCATAAATCCAAATATTTTTGGAGTTTTCCTTCATGTGTTTCTGAACCACTTGACTCTTGGCCTTCCATATTACTTAAGATCGCTCGGATTTGACCCTCCATTACCCCTTTGGAGTGTTATATAAGGAACCCCTTGGATACATTGAAGGGGAGAAATTGAAGAGCAATGAAACTATAGTCCATTGCTGTCGTAGCTTGCATATACTTGAGTCTTCATCCCTTTGTCCCTTTGGAGAACTTTGTGTTCTTCCCAAGATTTCCTTTTCTTGTGATCTTGATATCAAGATATGGAGGATTGAGGTGGTGGAAGCCCATGTGGAGGACTCAATTTCTCCAGTTTGCAGACGTGCCGACAGAGGTTGTCACTTGTGTAATCTCTGATTTTATTAATAGAAATGTTTTTTCCTGTCCAATAATGTGCATTTGAATGAATATTGAATCCATGGATATGTTTAATTGCTTATACATCATTGATTATATATGCTAGAGTATGTCTAACACCATATTACATAGCATGCTTGTCTTGTTTGTTGTTGTTGAGAGCAAATTGCTAGCACAAGTGGGATTGGAAAAAGCTCAATGGGGATCTACTTCAACCGTCTGGAAAAAGGTATGATTTGATATCCTTTAGTGTTATATGTTTGGTTTCTCTTGCATATTGGGAAGGGATTGATTTCTCGTGTCTAGTTGTCTATTATGGTACACCCCAAGCCATAGGAAGTTTCTCTCTGTAACAAAACCATTAATATCTCCCAAGATATCAAAGTTAAAAAGTTTTAACTTTTGACTGAGTCCATTCTTGCTAAGCGAAAGTATTGTTAAATTAATTATTAAACCTTTAATACTAGGACACTATGAATAAATAGATAGGTCCCAACTTAATTTCCTGTCAAAAATAAGAAAAAAACAATGTGTTGGTTAACTATCAAAACATCAAACTTCAAATAGATTGCATCAAGGAAATATAGCTCCAATATTATTATATTTAATACAAAGTATAGACTATAGAACCTATTTTTACCTTAAATGCAAGTTGAATTTTATATATGGTAATCCTTCTCCGGTCAAGCATTTAATTTTTCCAACCTACTCCAAAAAAGAGGAACATCAAAGTTAAACTAACAAGAATCACATGATATATTAAATTGCATTCATTATTTATACACTACCAATGTATATTAGTTTAGATAATATCTTGTGGGATATTAAATTCCTAATTCTCATGTTGACCCTCACTTTTTGCATTTTGAACATGAACTTCTGTAGATGAAATATCATTATGAGCCTCCAAAACATTATGTTTTGTATCAAGTCCATTGGAAACATTTGTTATATTGCATTCTCCTCTTGTCTCACAATCGTATTGCCAAAGTGATAGAGCTCTATTGAATGGAAGATTGGCAATTCCATACTTTGTTACATATAATCTTAAACAAGTATCCACATCCTTATCAAGATTGTTCCTCAACTTTGACTTCAAGAATGATAATGCACTAAACATTGTCTCGTCCTCCACTAATCCCAAAATCATGGTTTGACATATATCGACCAATTTGAAATACTCTGACATGTTTTCTTGTAAAAAATGACTTTCAACTAAAATAGTCCATAATTTGATTACTGCACCATATTCTATAGGTTTCACCAAAACATGATATTGATCTGACATTGTTTGAGAAAAGAAAGTCTTTTGCTGATATAATTTTGATGAATCTAATATACCTCCAATCTCTTCTCCTTGTACCTTGACATTCCTACCAAAGTGGTGCACTAAAATACTCAAATTTGCTAAAAAGTCAACTTTCAAAGTGTCTATATCTTTTTCACTATTCCAATATTGAGGGTATACCACAGACATGGCCTCCAATAATTCATCTCGAGGAAATCGTTCTCTTATCTCTGATGATAATGATTGTGCAATTTGTATCAAGTTGTGTCTCACTGAAATCACAATATCATTGAACTGGTCTCTTGACACACAACACTCTTCGCTGGTTTGTCCCATATTACTAACATAATGAAAGGGAACCATATACTCACGCACTTCTACATAGTCTCCTTTTTTCATCAACCTTCAAATAGTTTTCAATATTTTCTATGTCAATGAGAGTAGTCCAACCGTTAAACGTTGGACTTGTAAACAACACTGGAATCGTATACAAATTATCCAATGCAATGCATGCTAATTTCCTTGCATTTGTGTACTCTACAATATACATTGTACGAATCTGAGCCATTTTTACAAGGACATTCATTTCATGAAGCAAAGGAAGAATTCTTGCCAATGTTAATAATGTCTCTATATCAGTTAGTCGAAAGAGAATATATTGAGTTGTGTCTACACTGAAGCGATGTTCATACATCACCCCTACCAATGATTGGTACTCACCAAATAGTCTTTGAGCTGGTCCATTCAATGAAATACATCTTGTATCAACATATTTTAATAGTTTTTTTCCATATGTAATATCATCTGCAAATTGTTGAAACTCTATAAATCGCTTAGGACTACGACAAAAGTATGCATCAGTCTCATGTACAAGTTCTTCAACTTTTGAAACCAGTGGAAACTTTCTTACTATTTTAAATGCAAGATTCATCCTATGATCCATACAATGAATAATGATAATAAATGGTGAAGCTAATAGTTGTACTTTGACACAAAATGCATTCCTTTGTCCTTGCATGATTGATGCTCCATCTGCTCCAACACATACCAACCTTTTTGCAATTATTAAATCATCCACACCACCAATTTCCTTTAAAGTCTTAATAACAAGTTCATAAATATTTCCAGTTGTAGGACTCTTCTACGTTTTTTGAATCCCAAGTACATATGAATGCCTAATATGACCATTAACCATATAAATACTCATGCATACCTATGAATTATTAACAATAGTTCTAACTTCATCGAAAGATAGTGAACAAAATCTAGTATTTACAATCTTCTCGTTCAAATCATCCTTTTATACTTGAGCTAGATATTTTGCCCATTTCCAACCACTTGTTATAGACCAGTGAGAAGATGGAAAATTCGATACTTCAAGAAAAGATACATAGTTCTTATAATCTAGATAATCTGTCATAGGACAACCTCTAGATAATATGTGAAATACAGTGCTTAATTGCATCATATTGGATACTAAATGTCTTTCCATTGTTTTTTCAAATAGATATGTGATAGTCCCTCCACTTGCCTCAAGTTTACTCTTACTTATTAAGTATTTATTATATTCTTCTTGATATTTGACATGTCGACATTCCTCAGAAGATTTCCATTTGGTAATAGACTTCTCCTCACCATTTTCAATTTGCTTGACATAAATATTTCCCACGTGCTTCTCTATTGTATCTAACTTCATTTGCAATTTTACTTCCTTGCCTAGTTTCCAACTACATACAATGCATTTAACTTCTCATGAAGCTTCCTTCTCATTTATTGGGGCTATTGGTTCAATAAAAAAAAAATTGAATCCCATTTTGATTGGAATTGTCTCCCTATGTCCCATTGGCCTTTCTTCCTTTTACATGATTGTGAATGATTTGTGTTTCCTCCCAAGGAAAAACCTTCAACATTATTATTTCCAATTTCTAGTTGAATTTCATTTATCTCACTTTGTTCACCAGAGAAACCCATTCTATCATTCGTTATTAGATGCATTCTCAGAAGTGTTGACATCTCTCTCATTGATGGGTTGCTCAAAAGAGTTTGAATCATGAAGAAAATCTAAATTTTTTCATTGAGGCTTATGAAAGTATGATAATACATCCCTCTGTTTTGATGCTTTATTTCCATGGTCGGTGTTTGACATCTCGTTGAATATTTCACAATTGAAATATCAAATAAATCTAGAAACCCAAAGTGAAACCTGCATGAGAAAATAGAAATAAAATCAATACAATTTGTAAGATATCCATGATGATATGAATTATATAGGCTATAATATTTAAACCTAGTAAACTAAACCCATACATAACTAAATTCAAAATTAGACTCCACTGTAATGGATGGAGGAAGGTTTTGCAACCTTCTAGACCTACAAAGAGGTTGGTCCTCCATAGCTATAAATATGACTCACACACCTAAAGGCCAACTAAGCACAAACAAACCAAACAACAAACACTAAATATATCCCAAGTAACACAAACACGGCAGATAAAAGATACACCTTCCAAAGGAAATCCTGGGATGATTAGGGCCCAGGTCCAACCAATGAAGATCGAATGATGGTTACTTGGTGTCTCGTGAATAGTTCTCTGAGTGCAAGCGCTGGAATCACCCAACCTCCCTCCCAAATTGTCAACCAAGTTTACATTCCAAGTTCTCCCTAGGTGTACTGGAATTATCCTTCCAATACAACCTATGTAAGATCCTAGTGTCTAGAGACTAAGGCTACCAAATCTCCACCGAGAGTCCGATGGAACAGGCGCTGCCTTGATCAATGTGCATGGGAAAGTTAGCTAAGCCTGAAACCCTATCAATACCAGCACCTTAAAGGTCCCAGGTAGTATTGATAAGATCCCCAAACACACAACAATCTTGGTAAACGATCGAACAAGGAAGTGGAGGGGTATCTCCTCAACCAAGATCTCACGCAGCCTCGTGCTTAGCTCCTGTGTGAGAGGATATTTCTGGATTATCTCTTGTAGAAGTGGATTTACCGAAAAGATAGGTCACTATGTTTCAAATCAAAGTGATTTTGGATAGTTTAAATCTCCTAGTCCAAAAACCTAGCCTAAGCCAGTTGATGCTCAAACCTATAAAAAAATTACTAATAGATTTTAAGTTAAACGTTCTTTTTAATGGTTGTATTACTCAACGTAGCGGAATGAGACTGAATGCTGTTATAAACTCAACAAAGTGAAAGAAAATCATGTATAAAAAATTCAAAATGGATGCAACTAACAATGCATTTTATTCCTTTTTCTTTGTAAATCAAAACTAATGAAACTATTTTTTAACAATTTGAGAAACTACAAGACTTAAAATATTTTTTATTTTTCTGAAAAATAGTGAGAAAAACAACTAATGCAAAATAAAAATTGCATTAAATGGAGTGGCCTAGAGTGGAGTAAAAGTTAAATGGAGTGACCTTGAGAAAAGTACAACTGAAACCAAAAGGTTGGTTGAGTCATGGTATTAACTTCAATTGGAAAAAATAAGCTTAAAGAAATTTGTTCGGCAATGAATCAAAGGCACGACACCATGGTGTGTGAATATATTTTTTCATAAAATGATGACCACAATGAGACCCTGCTCCCTCTATACCAATATTTCTTTTCTATGGCCTCCACAGGTTTGCAATGTCTCACACCATGCATTTATTCCTTAACATGATTCATTCATTGATGTTTGAAGGTCATTTTCAAGGTCTTGTACATAATAACTTTTTCCAAATGGCAGCTTCAAAATTGTCCTATATTCACTAGTCATCACCCAAAAGTGATCTGCCACTATTTTTCTTATTGCTGATGGAATCCGAGTGAAATGTCCTAAGGAGTGAGTCTTTTTAAAGAGATTAAAACTTTCTGGTTACAAGTAACCTTTTCCATTTCAGCATGTGTCACCCAAAAAGAAGCTCCAAACAACCACCTACAACCATAATGTAGCAGCTCCAAACAACCACCTGCAGCCATAATGTTGATGCTAAGAAATATACGACACAAATACAAGTTACATGAACAAGTAAGAACTCACTTGGAGCAAAGAAAGTTCAAATACAAAGAAACTATGAAGGTGATCTATCTATGGTTATTTTGATCAGAGAATAGGTATCGCTGATGTTTGGAGGTTATTCATTCTCAAAACCTAGAAAATGAAGCATGGGTTTCATGGCTTAGGGATGTTACTATGGAAGAATTCATAGGACTGCAGTCTTAGTGGGAAAAAATCCATTTGCAGCTTTCATAATCAACCCTTAATTGCTTCCTATGCACCCAGAATTGAGAAAGGGTTGTTGCTTGATCATTTTGGGCTGGTCAAGAATGCCATTTCAGGGCTATTTTGGGGCTGATATATGATGACATGAATTCTATAGGCTATAAAATTTAAACCTATTAAAATAAACCCATCCATTATTAACTTAAAAATTAGACATAAATCCATAGAGATAAATATGAGTTTAGAAGACAAAAACTGAGATAAATTAGTCGAGTATTGTGATGTCTAAAAGCAAAGTCAGTTTTAGTCTTGAAGAAAAAACCGAGATGACTTTACATGATGAATATGTGAGAGATAAATCTCAATTTTTTCTACTCTTATTCCTACTACTGTAAATTCAAAATATAGCATAGGATAGAGTTTGATGAGAAGCAACATGTGACAACAACATGCAGTGACACACTTTTGAGGTGAACCTTATGTACTATGCTACCAGGGTGTAATGGAGATGTTGGGAGATAAAATAAAAGGATTTGATGAGTTGAAGATGGTTTTGTAAAACAAATTGGAAGGCTGAAGCATGCCTTGAGGATGATAAAAGTGTGAAATGATTCCATGAATTGAGATTTGCTGATCCTTGAATATGATTTCCAGTAATCAAATGCTACAGTAAATTTTTTCTTAAACATCATTCACAGTGACCTTGGTGTAACTTATCAATTAGTTAACTAGTGGTTCTAATTGCAGTTT
The DNA here is from genome assembly GCA_001517045.1 of Pseudotsuga menziesii. Lineage (NCBI taxonomy): Eukaryota > Viridiplantae > Streptophyta > Pinopsida > Pinales > Pinaceae > Pseudotsuga > Pseudotsuga menziesii. Next base: position 232,768 of record LPNX010528259.1, read on the forward strand.
GAGGATTGTCCATTTTGTATACTACATCCACTTTCCTTTTAGTAGCAAGAGATGATTGAAGGGTTAGAACATTTTAAAATTTGATATAGCAGTTTTCAAAGACTTGAGGTCAATAGGCGAGGCAGCAATGCACTTCCATACATGTACTGGACCTTTGTATGAGCTAGCTAAGATTCACACCATTGATTTGGATAGGAGAAATGAATTGAAGAGTATTTATGATAGTCCTATAGCATCTCTATGAATTTTGTTTTGAGTGATTCTTTTTACAACCTCATAATGAATTTTTCTAAGAAACAAAACATGAGGAAATTGGAGCAACAATATTAACATTATTTGATGAAGTTTGAAGTTTTAATATTATGTTGAGAGAATAGGCCACATGACAGGAATATGGAAACCCAGACATAGCCCTACTATGGAATGAGGATGGACAAAAACCACAGGTGGTGATCCCTCTCCTTCTAATGATATCAGTTTATTGATGACACCTTTTATGATGATCCTACCAACAAAATTCATTTACTAACAAATGAATTATATCCATGCATTCCTTTTTAGGGATATTGGTGCTTTGAAAACTAAAGATCAACAGACAAATTAAAACACTAGAAGTCATTTCATTAGTAGAATTTGGGATCAATTTCAAATTCATCCATAAGAAACTAGCATATCAACATTATTGTTTTCCTTACCTGGTGAAGCATTCCAAATCGTGACTGCTAATGAGGGAAAAATATCGTGTGGAGGGAAATGGCATAATGTCAGTTAGCCATGGGAGATTATTATATAGCAACAACTGTGTATGTTCAATGACCTACAAATTGATGTGATATTGGTCATTCCAATATCAAACAACCTATAAATTGATCAACAACCTCTTAATAACCTCCCTTTGGTTTCCTTAATGAGCAAAAAATTCCTTGCAAGAGTTAATGTAACATTTGTTGCTTAAACAAAGAGCGCGCATTAATTGATAGTGCTAAATAAGGAGCATTTTTATGTATCAAATGGATTATTAAAGCAATTAAAGTTAATGAAAGTTAAAATTACTTTGATGGTATTACTTTGATTATGATATCACTGATATGGTTATTTTGGAGGGAAAATGGTGTTTTTTAATCTAATAACAAAGTTGTTGACTGTAAAAAATCTTCTAGATATAGAAACAAAAGTAGAGCCATGAAAATGCTAAAGTACTTGGGGAAGGTTAAGGAATGTTCCTGCTAAGTATATGGGAAAGATTCGGCTACCAATGCAAAGCCAATTGACACAGAAGATAAGGATCACGTATGCAATACCAATAGCGATATTTGTGAAATGGATGCTGAACTTCAGGTGTCTTCTTTGTCTCTTGAAAGTGAAGGCATGAAGGATTTAGTAGGTAGAGTGAAAAAAAGGAGATCAAAAGTTCTTCCAATGGCTATGTCGAGTACAATGTTACAAACATTGGTGATGCTGCCAAGATAGTTGTCAACAAGAAGAAAAAGAAGGAACTTTTGAGTAAGGAATATAAGGTTCAAGACAAGAAGCAGGAAAATTTTAACCCTCCAATTACTAAATGTTCAGGAGACTGAAAGTACTCCAAATTTTTTTGTTGATTATCAAGGATCAATGCAAACATCTACAAATCCATTTTGATTGTCCAGAGAATATTGAATTACTTGGAAATTTCCAGGAACTTGCAAACCTTTTAGGAGGGTGATGCATTAGAAAGCACTGCAAGAGGACTTGACATGAAATCCATGTGGAATTTATCAACTTGAATGTCATGGGAGTAATATGTCCAGTTTAGATGATGATAGATGGGACAAGCCAGGGTATGCGCTTGATATTGGGCGTGATATTCGATGGATGTGGGTCCTATTGTTTCCTCTTTTGGGTTTTGAATTGGCCAGGGTTATAACTTATAATACTAATTTTGGAAGGTTTCCCCATGGAGAAACAATGAATATGATTGACACCCTCCACATAGGGCCTTATGTGCAAACACCATTTCAACAACTACGACTGTTGAGGAGTAATTCTGATGCTGATAGATGGCAGCGTGATTTTGGTCTACATAATGGTTTGATTCCTCCTCCGCAGCCTTATTTTCCCACAATTCATAAATTAGAGAACCAATATGAACACAATTCAACGTTTGAAACCTGTTCATTCAGGGAAGCCTCACAGAACCCATGACATATCTGATTTGAAGAATTTCACTCATAAATTGGAACAGGGATATGAAGGGGGTATAAATAACTTGGAGAACAACGTGGTTCATAATAAGCCAATACTCATAAAAAATACCTTGAGCATGAATCTTGGTTTTGAGGAAAAATAAAGGGTTAAGGATAATAAAATTGGATTGATAAAAATGATAAGAGTATAGAAAAAAATGGTAAATTTGTGACTGAACATATCCCCAAAATGAAATATTTTTCCTGCAACAATGTACCTATGTATCAAAAAAACTGTGAAATCATATTAAATGATGCGTCTTCCTATTTTTAAATGCATTAAGCTACCATTTGTATTGTCTCCAAGAAGATGTGGTCTGATTTATTGAGTTATTTTTTGTTTATACTTTCTTCATCACTTCGTCTACTATGCTTTGTTATTATTGTGATGACACTGGCCCTCATTAGCCACCAAATTTATTTCACTGACTGGGAATATGGTTAAATTTTCATCAAACATCTAGTTGACACACTACTGTAGATGGCATGGCCTATCTCTCTCCAATTGAAATTATCTCTACCACCTTGTTGTAGGTTGTTCTTGCATGATTTTGGTTTATAAATTTTGTCAAACAATTATATTACTTGCTACTGTAAATGACCATGGTAATGCTAGTTTGTTGAGCTAGTTTCCTAAGACTTTAGTATTGAATTTCTATGCATAAATTTATAAAGATTAACCTAATTCCCAAAATTTAAGTTTCAATAACAATTTAACAGTGGACATAACATCACTTACAACATTCATAACATAACAGTTCAAACTGATATTTAAAATCAAAACTGAGTACATTCCTACTAAGTGACTGAGAAGTTCTAGACTTGAATGGTGTGCCCCTCAATGAGGATAGTGGCCCGTGAATATTGAACAAGATTCCTATCCAATACTGAAATAGACTTCAACAATCCGTGACTGATATTCACATGCTTGGAAATGTTAGTTTTGTTTTGCAGCTGATGTATGTTCCCAAATGTCAAATAAATATTCTCCGAGTGTAAATCAACTCTCCACATAAGGTCACGACCCTTTCTTAAGCAGCTCGCAAATATTGAAGGAGTGCCCTATATGCTTTAATGTGCCCATCCAAGGTTATTTGTTGTTGCTAATGAACTGATATGACTAAGATTGGTTCATATCTGATGTATCTTTTGATGTGGAGCAAATAATGACTGAATCTCCTTCTAGATATCCTCCCTCTTTAATCACAACTTGTATAGTGGGTGAGCTACCAAGTTTGCAACCTCATTCACAATATTTCATCTCACACAAGTTGGATAAAGGGAGTGGGGTGCACCTTCCTGAGTGTCACTCACAGTCTGTATCTAGGGTACTCTTTCCAATGCTTCTTCCACCCAAAATGTAACATTTAATTGCAGAGAAAAGAGTAGTAATTCATAGTTAGTAACGTATTTCTCTCGATTGATAAAGGAGATGTGGGTTGTTTTAGGTCATTTCTAGGTAATATTTAGACCTCAAAATGTATGAAGCAACACCTAATCAGTAATTATCGGCAACATTGAATCAATTTCTACCATTATCTAGACTATCCTACCCTTCATAGCAGTAGTAAGAAGGGTCAAAAACCAATATGGACAGATTGGTCTATAAAAAAATCATTTTGGGGCAAGGAATAAAGGTTGGACAACAATAAAATTATGATTCTAGGGAATTGCCTCACCTAATATCAACAGTAAAAGGTTCTATGTCCAATTTTGGGTATAAATCTGAAGTGATTTCTTGAGGATGCAACCCTAAATCCAACCACTTGTGTGCATCTCAAACTCCTCATCCTCTTGTTCAATTCTAGGAAACTTCGTTGATGAAAACAACCTTCAAGTCTTGTTTCATCATAGAGGGTAAGCCACAAGTTTGACTTAGTTCTTCAAGCTCTTCCTTCACAGTTTTGTGGTGTGCTTTCCCAACAACAACTATTTTTCATCTATAGTGTCTAAGAAAGACTGTAACTCGATCTATTTCACCCATTTCCATGCAATCTAACTTTGATTTCCTTGTGGTTTGGGAAGAAGGTTGCAAATTGTCCAATTAACAGCCATAACTTGCATGTTGAAGATGAAGAAAATAAAAATTGTCTTTTGAATGAGCATCTTGTTGGCTCTTTATGAAATGGTAGAGGAGATAAGTTGATTATCAATGAGGGTGGTCTCCCCAATCACTTAATAGTTCAACCCCTATGACAGTGAAAAAGAAATTGTTTTGGTCTAAGAGCATGGCTTGATCAAGCCACTTCATCACTCTTTCCCAAATCTTGTGAAAAATGTTCTAAGTGAACCATGACTTTAACAGAGTATTTTCCATGAAGCAACACCTGATCAGTAATTATGGGCAACATTGAAGCAATTTCTACCATTATTTAGACTTTCCTACCCTTCATAGCAATAGTAAGAAGGGTCAAAATAAAAAATGGGCAACGGATGAAGGCTGGACAACAATAAAAATATGCTTCTAGGGAATTTCCTCACCTAATATCAATAGTAAAAGGTTCTATTTCCAGTTTTGGGTATAAATTTGAAGCGATTTCTTGAGGATGCAACCCTAAATCCAACCACTTCTATGCATCTCAAACTCCTCATCCTCTTGTTCAATTCTAGGAGACTTTGTCGATGAAAACAACCTTCAAGTATTCTTTCATCATAGGGGGTAAGCCACAAGTTTGACTTAGTTCTTCAAGCTCTTCCTTCACAAATTTGTGGTGTGCTTGTCTAACTACAACTATTTGTCAACTATAGACTCTAAGAAACACTATAACTCGATCTATTTCATCCAATCTCCATGCAATGTAACTTTTAGTTCCTTGTGGTTTGGGAAGAAGGTTGCAAACTGTCCAATTAACAACCACCACTTGCATGTTGAAGACGAAGAAAATAAAACTTGTATTTTGAATGATCATCTTGTTGGCTCTTTATGGAATGAAAGAGGAGATAAGTTGATGATCAATGAGGGTGGTCTCCACAATCACTTAATAGTTCAACCCCTGTGACAGTGAAAAAGAAAGTATTTTTGTCAAAGAGCATGGCTTGATCAAGTCACTTCACCACTCGTTCCCAAATATTGTGAAAATTGGTCTAAGTGAACCATGACTTTGACAAAGTATTTCCCATGAAGCAACACCTAATCAGTAATTCTGGGAAACATTGAATCAATTTCTGCCATTATCTATACTATCCTACCCTTCATAGAAGCAATAAGAAGGGTCAAAATCAAATATGGGCAGATTGGTCTATAAAACAAGAATTTTTGGGAAAGGAATGAAGGTTGGAAAACAATAAAATTATGCTTCTAGGGAATTGCCTCACCTAATATAAATAGTAAAAGGGTCTATTTCCAGTTCTGGGTATAAATTTGAAGTGATTTCTTAAGGATTCAAACCTAAATCCAACCACTTGTGAGCATCTCAGACTCCTCATCCTCGTGTTCAATTCTAGGAAACTTTGTCGATGAAAACAACCTTCAAGTATTTTTTCATCATAGGGGGTAAGCCACATGTTTGAATTAGTTCTTCAAGATCTTCCTTCACAAATTTTTGGTGTGCTTGTCTAACTACAACTATTTGTCAACTATAACCTCTAAAAAAGACAATAACTTCATCTATATCATCCAATCGCCATGCAATCTAACTTTTAGTTCCTTGTGGTTTAGGAAGAAGGTTGCAAACTGTCCAATTAACATCCACCACTTGCATGTTGAAGACGAAGAAAATAAAACTTGTCTTTTGAATGAGAATCTTGTTGGATATTTATGAAATGGCAGAGGAGATAAGTTGATGATTAATGAGGGTGGTCTCCCAAATCACTTGAATAGTTCAACCCTTGTGACAGTGAAAAAGAAATTGTTTTGGTCTAAGAGCATGTCTTGATCAAGCCACTTCATCACTCTTTCCCAAATCTTGTGAAAATTGGTCTAAGTGAACCATGACTTTGACAAAGAATTTCCCATGAACTTATTGGAGTAATATAGGGACCATATTGCGCTTATTTTCCTATATCAGCAAGTCCTCCTCGGGGAAAATTTTAAGGGCAAAATTTAGCCCATGGGGAAAATTAGAGGGCGAATTTTTAACATCGAAAAGGATTTTTGAATTTTAAAACATTAGCCCATTTTTTATTAAACCCCAAACTATGTAAAATATATTAGTGAATAGTGTGAAAGAGGGAAAACCAAATTTCTCCCTTTAAAAAAATAGCAAAAATCATGTGCTCGACCCTGATTTTCAATAATGGAGGAAACCAACTGTTGGTTCGCCCCTGATTTTTGGTAATGGAGGAAAACAATTGCTGATATAGATAGTCTATTAGAAAACTCAACTAAGTGGTCAATTGGTGGATCGATTAAAGAGTTGACTTTTAGAACTTTGACCACTGAACTTTGTGTTCACAATGTTTCAATTGATCCTGAACTTTTTCTTAAAAATTAATAAATAATGTAGTCTTTTATGGGATGAAGGGAGTTATAAAGGTCCACTGAGCGTTATATATATTGTGTTAAGTGCTGAATAAATTCCAGTAATGCTCATTCTTTGAGCAGCAAGTGTGAAAAGCTTACACTGCACTTTTGAAAATCGAAAGTTCAAACATCTTATTTCTTTTTCTTTTATTGTGTGCTTCATCCATCTTAGATTTTGTTGATTACTTGTACCTATAATAGGATGCTTTACAAAATATTTGGTAGAAATGGGACATCTTTGTATTTTGTTTACTTTTCATCTTTTTCCTCATTGTATGATTTATAGCCAAAGTACCTATTAAATATGTATCAAAATGGCCTGAAAAATTACTATCTACTTTTAGATTTTTACAGTTGTCCTCCTTCAGCAGTGGCAAATAGTGATGCGTAAATACAATGCAACAGCACATGCAACAATTATTCCTCAATACTTGTGCAGTAGGTTTCATATGTTGGAGAGAGGGTGTGCTAGGAGATTCTCTGTAGGTGCAGTAGTAATTACTACGCATCCAGGTGTGAGTGAGGCACATTCATGAATGCATCATCTTTAGAATTTCTATCTTCGGTAAGGTAGGGTGCAAGCATGAACTATCCTAGGTCACAAATCCCTAGGAGGGGCATGCATGAGTGATCTTGAGTTCAGAGGCTTAGTGGCATTCATGCATTCAGTATTCTCCAATAAGGCACTATTCTAGGTAGAATTATCCATGCATGAGGATGCACTCATCCTTAGCGCATTAGGTTTAGGATTGACACTGTCAACTAGGGTGCATCAATGAATGTCTAGATACATTGCATTTTTTATTTGTCTCTTAGTGAATAAAAGAGAATTAGGTCACTTCATTGTGATTTTAAGCAGCTATTGTTTTTAGCATATTGATTTGTGATTATTTCTTTTCAGACTCTTAGAGTAATAGATTGTGATGTGATTTAGTGCTGCAAATTCTACATGTTGTTCTAAGTTTTTAGTACTTATGGTGAGACACAATATCACCTCAAGTTCCCCTCAGTGATCCTCTATGAAGTGACATAACCTCTTTAACCCACAACAAGGTAAGAGGACCATAGTATGCTTTTATATACTTTAGAGAATTTGAAAGCTTTATATAAATACTATCTCTTAACTGTCCAAAGGTGAGATGAACTCACAAGAAGCTATTCAACATAGTGCAACCAGTGAGAAATACATTTTTGCACTGTCAAATTCAGAGTAGGGAATTTGCATATAGGATGGATTGATGTGCCATAATTTTTTGTTGATGTGGAGCACCTGAGAGAGTAACATGATAGTCAAATTTGATCATTGGTTATAGCACATCAATGAGCAACTATATTGATTTTTTAATTTTAAAAGAAATCATCCTAAACATAACACTTGGAGACATCCAGCAGTAAAAGAAATTTAACCTCAACAAGATTGTCTGGGGACCACAGGAAAATGGATTGCAAAGAAATAAGAGTATTACTTGGAGATTCAACGAACAAAATTGATCAAAGGAAAAGGGTTAGCTTAACTAATCGCCGAAGGAAATGAAGAAGCCCTCCGAATGAAAGATTCAACTCATATGATATCAGTTGTGGTTGAAGAGCTGCAAGCACATGATTTGTATGCATATATTCTCTATTAATTGAGAAACATGTAATCTCCCAAGCATCTCATTGTTCATGAAAAAAGAGAATTAAAGAAAGAAACCAAGTATTGTTTCATCAACAAGGTCCTTGGTTGGAAGAATTTGGATGCACTAGTCCTTATATGTGTAGATTCGGAAGAATCAAAGAAGTTGATGGAAGAATTCCATAAAGGCTTGTGCGGTGAACACCATGCAACATCAACCACCAGGTACAAAATCCTAAGGGGAGTTTACTATTGGCCAACTATATTCAAAGATTTACATAGTTTTGTAAGAAGTTGTCAACCTTGTCAGTTTTTCATAGAAAATAAAAAGTTAGAAGCTATGCCATTACAACCAGTTATAGTGGAAGAACCCTTCCAACAATGGAGTCTCGACTTTATTGGTGAGTTCAAAGACGATTCAATCAATGGCCATAAATGGATCCTAACAGCTACATACTATTTGACCAAATGGGTTGAAGTTATTCCAACAAAAGGAGCTACTAATCAGGTGGTCATTGACTTCGTAGAATAAATAATTAGATAACCCATTTTGGATCTCTAGTAAAGATTACGACCGACAATGCCAAATAGAAATAGATCACTTTTACCCCCAGTCATGGATCTAGCACCTACCACCATTCCAATGCCATCGTCTCCTATTGAATAATGATCATCCATGGTAGAACTTTAGTAATGAGCTAAAAATTTACTTTATTTCCAAACTTTTTTGTGAGTCTATCAGGATCATACTAATATTACCCAATTTGATATAGATTCCATGTAATAAAGGGTCCTCCATAAATTGAAGTAATCACGACATAATCTAGATTCTCAAATAAATACAATTGTGTGATATGATCAATCTATTGGTAGTGGGTTAGCATTGAATTGCTTCCCACCTAGGGATGGCCTAAAGTATAGGCAATAGACATGTAGTTTTTATATATAACAATTATTTGAGGATGGCTTTCTTGAATACTAAATAAGTAGTGTGGAAAGTTATTTAGGTATAGTATAATTATAAATACCTAGAACAAGATCATCAACAATTGTGCATCTAACTAAACGAGGTTACTTATAATAAAGACCTATAAGTACAAGCTAGTACATAGGCAAAGAATGAGTTGGAGATGATCAAGGTTAATCTATATAACCTTTGGCTTGAACTGAAGTAGGTCAGTCTAGAGTTTTATTTTTCCCATGCTTGTCTACCTACGGAAGCATTAGATATAATATGTTCATCTGAGATGTAGTTAATCTAACATGCACTTTATTTACATTTTAAGTTGGATACAGGGAACATTGAGGATGACCAAAATTTATGGGATCTTATGGGCAAGTTCCTTCCCCTCTTATTTGAAGGTCATAATGTACATGATTTTTTAGCAGTGTCATGGAGGAAAGCTAGATATCTAAAACACTATCAAATATTAGATTGTCTTCACCATAAACAAATATTACCAATTGAGGAATTATCATGTCCCAAATTTTTCATTGGGTCACAATGGCCTAATCACATTTTTAATGTTCATGAGATTTTGTCAAATTGATGCTAAGGGTCAAATAATTGCCAAGGAGGAAAATTACTAGTTTCCTAGGTTGGGGGTGGAAGCTTTGGGATTTTGAATAAGGGGGGAAATAAATTATTTTTGAACATTAGAATGGAATTTATATTTAATAAAGGAGATAAATAAATAAATACAATGGAAAATCAAAGTGGTAATTGATCATGAAGACACATGGAGGATGTGGGACCCACAGAAGCTAGATTTTATATGCCACATGGCATTTTCCTCTTGCAATTTCAAATCCATGGGAAGCCTAATGTTCTTGGATGAGTTATAAGGATGATACAATTCTACATATGCATCATAGGTATAATTTGGAAGGAAATTTAACTTACATGGGAGAGGAAGAGTCATTTTGGAGCTAGTGAGACACTTAGACTAGATTCCCTAGCTCTATGACAACAATGATGAAGATGCTATGAAACCTATGACAAAAATCATATATGAAGGATGAAATATGGAATATATGAAATTTAAGGTCGAAATAGAGCATCCAAGAGGGTGCTCATGTGATCTGGCAAAGCTCAATGGGTTCCTACTCAAATTGGGGGAAGATGGAAGGCTAGGAAAGGGAGGACACATGGAAAATCTTGAGCACAAACCCAAATTCGAATTGGATTGAGCTTGTGGATGGATTGGTAAACTTAGAAGGATAAGGATGTTTATAAAATAAATAAATCAACCAAGATAAGGGATTTTTATCATTTGAGAAGTTTTCATTTGTGAATTGAGAGAGCTAGTGGATGACTAGTTCTTTCCTTAGCCAATTTCTAGGGTGAAAGATTCCCATCCAAGTTGGTGTTTGGAGAGGAAAATAAGATATTTCATGGATATTTAATGGAGTCATAAGTTACATGTGCAATCTGCAGGGAAGCTCCTAGACACTACAATATCAGCTTGTTCTTTCATCTATTCCAAGTTTTCTCAGCATATTCTTGCTCTATGGATTGAGGCGCACTTGATGAGCTATTGATCTCTTTGGGGGAGATTCTAATGCCCCATTATTTTAGTTTATGATGTAAATGTTATCTATTTCAATTGAAGAATACTCTCAGGTCGAAATACTGAAATATTTCATATAAAAAAGTTAATCAATGAATAAATAGTGCCATTTCCCCACTATCTTGTTGTGAACCAATTTGATGTTGATGGATTCGAATCAATAATTAAAATAATGATTGTTTATTAATTAATGGACTGTTATTTATGAATTTAAATTTCATAATACTCTCAGGTCTAAATACCCAAAATATTTCATGTATAAATGTTAAACAATGAAGAAACAGTGTCATTTCGCCACTCCCTTGTTGTGAACCAATATAATGTTGATATATTCGAATGGATAAGTAAACTATTGATGGTTAATGGATTACTGGACTGTTATTGATGGATTATATGAGTTTAATGTTCATTACATAATAATTTGGAGTTATTTTGTTGATTTTCATAGCATTTGGAGAAGTTTGCCTATCATTTCCCCTAAGGTTGAAACTAGTCTTTTTGCATCTAATTTAAGGGAGTTATAATAGACATTAAAAGTTGAATGGTTATGCATATGAGCTAATAATATTGATATAATTTACATTTCCCCTGCTTCCATTCATAAATTCAAGTTGTCTTGATTCCATTTGGGAAGCCATTTTTAGTATTCATTGTGGGGGAATTTGAACCCCAAATTACTAGCCACAACTCCTACCTCGACCAAAATATTAAAAAAGTTTGCAGAAGCCTTTAGAGGGTCATAAAGATTCCTTGAACATCATATTCAAACCTTAATATATTTCATATGCTTTATGTGAATATTTGGGAGCATTTGGACCAATTTGGAGACCTAGACATCAAAACTAGTCAAAGGTCGAAATAGGGAAAAAAGGTGAAAAAATTGGTCATTGAAAAAAAATTCTTGAAAAGGGACATTACAGTGGTATCAAAGCATGATATTGGAACCTGATGTGGTATGATATTTATGAGGAAAAGAATTCAGGGACCACCATTAGATATTGAAACCCAAAAGTGCTTTTGTTGAAGAGGAAACTATGACTAGGGATGAAAAGGGAACCTCATATGATCGTGAGGAGCATATAAAAATCATGGAACCTAACTTTGAAGACATGACCAAGAATATTATGAAAGGATTCTAATTGTTGGCTATCCAAGGTTGGAGAAAATATATTGATCTTAAGAAAACCAAGGGAAAAAATGCATCAGCTTGCTTGAAGGAGCAAAAGGAGGAGACCCATGAACCACCTAGTTTTGAAAATAGGTGAAGTAGTAGAAGTAGTACATGAAGAGGATCGAAATTCACTCCCAAGTTACTCTAAAAAAGATGAAGAGACATCACATGAGTATGAATAAGTTTATATTGAAATACTGAATATCATTTCGAGACACATTGTACTTAAGAGCATCTACTGATGGTTATTTAAACTATGAAGGAGTGCCTACTAATGGGTGCTCACAACTTTATGTTTGTTACCACCTAAGTTGTACTTAATGGTTTTTATCAAGTGAGCCTAGTGAACCAGACAAAGATGATTTGTTAAGACTTCAAAATGTTAGAATATAATCCGTTAGGGTTATATAATGTAAATAAATAAATAGTAGGAAGCCAAACAGGCTGAGCGGAAGGTGAAACCCAACCACCATGTGATTTGTATAAATATAGGCATTTGCATTGGAATAATAATCGAATCGGGAGTTATTACCAACAAGTGGTATCAGAGCTTGGCTACCTGCACTGCCATAACTCCTGCATGTTGCCAGTCTGCCCATTCCTGGCATTCTGCTTGCCAGTCCATTGTCAGACTGCTCCATCAGTCTGCCAGTCGAGTCGCATGCAGTGTATGTGTTACTCCTCCATCTGCTACGTTTATTCTCTGCTAAAATTTTTGAATTACCTAACCCTAAGTTGAATTTCCCCACCGTTCTCTGCGTTGAGTATATGCTTTGAGGTATGCTTGCTACTGGATTAGTTTATATCTGCTTTGAGTTATTCCACCTGATGAACGCCCTCTGCGTGATCTCTGGTGCGTTGAAAACTCTGGAGTGTAACCCTAATTTTGTATAAGAAGTTCTTTTGGTGTGCTGCATACAATATATCTGCTACTGCGTGTTGCATACAATATATCTGCTACTGCGTGCTGTCCATATATTATATTGTGTTGAAGAAATAATATATGCATTGGAGGAGTCAGTGGGAAAGTTGTGCGTGAAAGCTGTGCATTGGAGCGTGAATGGTGAAGCGTTGAAGACAGAATGGTGAAGGCGCTGTGTGGAGCTACGTCTTGTAGAAGTATTTGAAACGACAGTGTGATAATCATCATTTGAATATCACTTCATGACTGCTCTCTATTCCACGTTTTTGTGAGTATTTGCTATAATATTATCTGCATTTTGCATTGGAGCTATATATAAATCGACCCATTACCTGCGTGGAGCTCCATCGTGGACTACCATTTGCTGCGTAGAGAAGACTGTTGAAGATTAAAGACTGCGTCTTGATGGAGCTGCCTGCGTTTTGAAGAAGCCCATGAGTTTCAATATATATATATGCTGACTGATAATGTATGTTGGGTTGTAGATCACGTGAATCCTTCATTTGCGTTGGATAAAAGAAGCCTGTAACTATAGATTATGGGCACTGGAGTTTTTGTTCCATGGTCTGATTTTTGCATAGACTATAATCTGTGCACACTTATATCATTTTAATGCTGCACCACTGCATAAGTTTTGTGGGTTATGAGGAGTCTGTACATTGTTTTGTGGAGATGCGTTGAGTTAAACCCTATTTTTTTTGCCCTAGTCTTATGCGTGAAGGCACTCCTGTGAAGACCAGCGTGGAGATTGAAGACTGCAGATGAAGTTGGAAAGATTGCATGAGCCGTGTTGGAGACTGCTGAAGTCTACCCTCATTCACCTTGGAGGTTGTTGGAGCTGCGTTTTGTATACACATTATCAGAGCTGCGTAAACCCTAATTCCATGTTGTGACTGATATATATCTGCGCACTATTGGAGACTGCGCACAAGCCGATATGTTTCAAATGTTATAGCTGGAAACGTGTTTTGAACTTGCACATGATTACCATTTAGCATATCATGTCTCTCTATGTATTGTAGAGCAGTAATGTTTCTGTCCTAAGTTTTTGGCCCTTGATAGCTTTAAAGTTTAAAAGTTGGATGCTGATTTTGCTTTGTAAAATCTGGCAATGCATCTGCAATACATTTTAAAATCTGATTGATATTAAGAAGAAAAAGAAGACTGCGCACTATTGTTGATAGTGTCGATTCAAGCTTTTTTCAGCAGAGTGAAGACCGTGTGTGTTGAAGTTTACTCTCATATTTTGTAAAATGTGATATATATATGTATCCAAATATTATATTGGTATGGGATACTCATTTTTTTGGAAAAATCTGGATCCTGAGACACTGGTTGAGGTACATGTTGCTGGTGTTTTGCGCTGTGTAAACCTAGACTGTTGAAAACCTATTGAAGACTGCGTTGTATGCTAAAGACTGAGTTGTATGCTGCTGAAGACTGCGTTGAAGACTGTGTTTTATGCTGAAGAATATCATCTATTTCTAGTGACTGATATATATTTTTATATATTTTGTATTGACTGTATTGTAAAAAGTGCAGAGACTCAGACCTGCATTGTGTAGAATAGTGCACAGAATTTATATATTGAAATTAAATATAGAGTAGCTGCAAGATTGTTTTGATAGGACTGTAGAATTATTTGCAGAATCATATTGTAATCTGTAAAGGAGCAGGAATCTAAACCTGCATCCCATATATTTTTCTAAGAATTCTGTAAGTTATAGTTTCCAGATTAGAGATGCACTCTTTGGCATCTAGTATTGGTGTTGCCCTAGCTGGCAAAGACCAATCCAAAGACCCTTCCAAGGGAGATTGCAGCAAAAGAGGACGAGGAAGAAGAAATTTCAGAGGTAGAGGGGGCAGAAGCAAAAGATCAGATTTGCAGTGCAAGCGTTGTGGAAAGACTGGGAACACATCAGATCAGTGTTGGGCTTCATGGGACTCCGTCAAAGACAAGCATAACCAGAAGAAAGATGACCAAGATGCTAGTAAATCTTCTGATTCTTGTATTGTTGCACATTGTAATCTTGTATTTAATGAAATTACTTCTCTTTCATCTTACAAAGATTGTTGGCTGCTTGATACTGGTGCAACATCACACATGACATTTAGAAAAGACTGTTTTGAAGAACTGAATGAAACGATAGATGGCATAGTTTACTTTGCAGATAAGTCAAGTATTAAACCAAAGGGAATGGGCACCATTCGACTGAAGATTCCTGGATTCCTTGATTTCTTGTTGAAGAACGTTCTCTATCTTCCAGAGTTGCAGAGAAGCCTGCTGTCCTTGGTGGAGATTCGACAGCAAGGCCATTCCATCCACATATTTGATGGAATCGTTGAAATAAGAAAGTCCTCTGACAACCAAGTCATCATGACTGGATACGAACATGGAAAGCTGTTGAAGCTCAAGGGTTCATCCGCAAGATTTCAGAACTATGCCTACCTCTCTCAGCATGGAGAAGGTAATATGTCATCTAGCTCATTATGG
>LPNX010528259.1:250632-295854 GCA_001517045.1 Pseudotsuga menziesii
CAAAAGACCTTCAGAAGTGCTTCTGGGAAGTGTTTGTTGTACTATATCACATGTTCATACCCCATAGGGGAGTTGTAATAAGATGTTCTAGCATGATAGTGTCTGTAAAAGACTCAGTCTCTTAGACTTTATTTGTCAATCCAACCATCCCAGGGTGTTTTTCCCTTGGTTATTATTGGTTGTTGAATAAATGACTAATAATTTCTGAGTTTTTCACTCAATACCTCCAAAGTTGGGGCGGTCGGCTTGGAATTTAGTCCTATTGAGGTTATTAGAGTCTGTGTCAATATATAAACATGATAGGCAACATGGTCGAGTCATATGAACATGTCCAAGGCCCCCTAGGTTTTAATTTTTTTAAATTTTAATTTTTCCACAAAACTTAGGCTATTTTTTAATAGTCTAATTGAAAAAATTGATTTTGTAATAAAATTGGGCTTGGAAATCAGTTTCAGTCATGGGGATGCTCATTTTCAAGCTAAGAGCACCATGTAAACCCATAAACCCACTTTTTCTAAGTTTTGAGTGATTTGTCCATCACTCAGGTCAAAAATCCCTAAAAATCAAATATTGATTATTTAATTGATGAATTAATTAAGTAATGGAGAAAACCCCAAATCCTAAATCATTGGGATTTGCTCCGATTTGACTGAAATCAGTCTCATTGGCTTGGGATTGACTGGATCTCACAATTCCTTGACTGAAGCATCTGATCTAGACTAAACAGAGAATACATTAATGCATGCAATCTTGGGAATTGTGCCCTCCCTCTCTCCTCCACATGTGTGGGCTCATCTGGATGAGTTTTGGTGGATGCTTCAGTCATCAGGTTGAGGTGTCAGTCATATCAGCTCTCTGATTGATATTTTCACTCAATGAGACTCAGATCAGGCTCAGCTAGACACAAATCAGGCCCAAATTCACTCCACATGCAGCTGTAGTCTCTCTCTCCTTGGGATTTGTGCCCCCTTGGGATAGATCTCTTGTTTTCGCCATAAATAAAGCACATATTACCTCTTCCAAGCTAGTTAGAACTGGGATTGAGGTGCTGTTGCTATTTTAGTGTTGTTATTGTTCATTTGAAATAAATATAATCTTTGGAGGCAAGACGGTGTCATGTTATTGTGTGTGTGGATGAGCATTGCCATGTTTCACTGAGGTAACCTATATCTATGTTCATAATTTGTTGATTGTTTGTGGATTCATTGCAAAAGATTGATAATAATAAGTTTATTATGATCTTGATAGGAAAGGATTTTGTTAATAAGTTTATTGGCCATCTCTTTCCTTTTGATGCATGTTTAGAGATCTAGATTCAACATGTTTTATAATTTTATATGCATGCTATTCTGAAATCTCTGTTTATGTATTAATCAGATCTCACAAGCATTTTGGCAAGTCTTTGGATTCAGTTGCAAGTTCCTAGCTTGGAGAGGATGCTGATATAGTTTGCTTCCTCAATTTCTCCAAAACTTTCTCAAATGCATAGTCCCTCAACATTCCACCAGAAATCTCCACGGTTCATCTTCAAGGCTTCCAACACTCTTTCTCTCTCTTCCTCCTTATAAAAATCCAAATCTTACCTGGTTACTTTGGTTACAAGCTTTGTTATCATTTAGATATGTCATATTAAAGTAAAAATTACATAGATATCTTATTTCAAATCTCATAATCTAGATCTCATTTCTAAAGGGTTTCATTAAGCATTCTAGATCTAGTTCATGGAAATCGTCCGTTTTGCATGGCAATTTAAAGAAAATCCATAAGTTGCATGCATTAGATTTATGTTTCTGTTTTAAAAATATTAAATCCAAAAATTAGTGCATTTCTCATTGGCTTCCCAAACAACAATCCAATATCCCAAGGAAAGCTTGCTTTCCTCGGTTCCTTTTTCACCGTTTTAGCTAGTTTTAACTTAGTTTTGTTTGGTTTAAAGTAGGATGACCCAAACGTACTTTCAAAGTGCTTTTGTGAATTATTCATTCTAACATGCTCGCTTTATTTTAGCAGGCATAACAAAAAGAAGAGAAATTTCTGTTTGAAAGTGGCTTTGGGATCGTTCAAATCCCCCCAAGGGGCTCCCCTTTGACTGTAAATTTTAAATTTTGGGAAAGCTGTAAGATATTGGTTTCATCCTATATAATAACCAAGAGGATTTAGATCATTTTACTGATATTTTAATAGCATATAATAAAAAAATTCTCTGAATAGGCTCTTTCGAGCCCATTCGCCATTCCCCCTGGGGGGGTTCGTGCCTTTTTTGTTATTTTTTGCATTGTCTTATTTCTGTTCACTTTAGATTAGTTTCATTCATTCAGAACAACATTCTTTGATTACTTTATCATATATTCCACATTTCAGTATCAAAGTAACTTGAATACTTACCCCACGACTTCCCGATTGACCCCCAAGGGGAAAGAGATGTGTGGTAGGAATAATTAGAAAACTTGTGATTTGTTTCTTCTTGTTGCTTATCATTAATTTCTGTAAGTAATTGTTCTAAAATCTACCCCCTCCTTGATTCCCCGATTAAGGTCCACTTGGACCGAAAGAGGTTCCTGGAGGGTTTTTCTTTCTAAGAAAACACATCCTTTAAAACTCACTAAAATTGACAAGATTCCGATGTGTATGCTCTGCACTTGGCTACGGTTCATCTGATTAGTCAAGTTGCATCAAAAGCAACAATATTGACTAGTTTAATTAGTCTTCACCTTCCCCAATCAACCACCATCAGGTGAAAATCCAACGCCTCGATCAAAACGTAAGCGGTGGCAAAATACCCAAAGGAAGCGGGAACTCCTAAAAAGTGACCTCAGGGTGTCGATCTCTGTTACACCTTCGGGTACATTATGAACAACAGTCTCAGAGACTCCATTAAACCCACATATTCCTTGTGGGTAGCCGTGAAGGTTTATTTTTGGACATACTCCAAGTACCCCAGGTATATCTGGAGTCCCCCCTCGCCTAATTTTAATCAACTCATATTTCACATTAACTTAAAACATACCAAGAGGAAATCACAAAACATTCACTCCAAGCACATGCAAGTACATTGATTATTTTATGACTCCATTTTAAGGAACTCGCTATTTTCTTTCTCTCTCTCTATATATATATATATATTGTGTCGCAGCATTGTGCTTTCGTGTGCTCATTTTTTATCTTGTCATCTATGGTTTTTTATGGTTAAATTTCAAACTCCTAAGTAACTCATTCAGTCTAACATCATTATACTAAATAATTTTTCCTTAGTAACTTAAAAGGGTCTACCCCCCTTGGCTTCGTTAGGAGTTGAGCCTAAACGAAGGAGTCCAGAACAAGGTGAGAGCCTTGACTCGAGACTTGCCCCCAAGGACACACCTAGTGGCTTGAATATTTCTGCCACGTCCCCCCCAGGTGTGTGAAAGGTGGCAACAATGTTGGTGACAAAGAAATCAGATTTCAAAATGTTGCTGAAAGCCAAATTTCTAGTAAACATGAAAATGAATACCTTGTAGCAGTTGAAGAAGAAATAAGTTCAAGTTCCCGATCACCACTTGACCTTCATGAAGTTGGTCCAAGCAAGAAGGAAGAAGAGGAGGAGGTTCATTTGCAAGAGCCTCATTTTCTTGAAGGGTCCTTAAAGATGAATGAAAATAAGATCCAAGAGGCCCTTATAATACTACATGACACTAAAGCATTGGTGTCAAAATCTTGTTGGAAAATTTATTCATTGGAGGATCCATCCTTCCTTGAAGACATGGAGAAGATTCAAAGAGCAATGTGCAACATTGAAGGTAATTTCATGTCTTTGCTTTTTTATAGAAACAATTTGGTTGAGCTTAATGAATGTTTACATGAAACATATTTGAATAATAATGAGGATATTCATAATCTCCAAACTCAAAATGAGCAACTTCTAGAGAGGTTGCAAGATACTTGTTCTTCCTCCCATGTTTCAAATTGTCATATGGTATATTGCTTGGAGGATTCTCATGACATGGTGGATCATGAGAAATGTAGAAATTTGAATGTGCTTGATGTGTTTGAATATGAAATTGAAGAGATCCAAACACTTGATGTGTTGGAAGAGGAACATGAATTGTCTCTTGATGAAGGTTATGCAATTTTTAAAGAAGAGCATGATTCCTCTACATTGGAACCAATCTATGACAAAGGCTACACACTTTTGAAGGAGATGCATGATACTACCCGTATGGATCCTTCCCATGATGAAACTTTTGCATGTTTTTTATCATTTGGATTAGTTATTTCATTCTCCTACATCCTACAATTCCATGTTTTGCAACATTAGTCTCAATGAAGTATGGGTGAAAGGGTTCTTTTTGATGGTGCCACATGAGGAGTATGGAACTCCTAGATTCACCTTTTATGATGACATGGTTGGAACACATTCTCATTCACAATTGCAGCAGAATCCTTCGTTACTTTATGATGATGCACATCTACATGGATGCACCTATGATATGCATTTGAGTCACTTGAAGGCTCATGGTTTTTCTTGCTCAACACTTGGTTCATTTGATGTTGGAGGAAATTCATCCAACACTGGGGTGAATAGATTTATGATTGGAGAACATTTGTTTTTCCAGACACATACTTTGTTATATCTTTATGATTCTCTCATTCATGGATGTATGGGTGAGACTTCTTTGATTCATTTAAAGTCTCCTTGTTTTTTTTCTACTCGTTATTTGGTTCAGATTTTAGTGGAGATTCTTCATTCACTTCTTGGATGAAAGATTACATGGATGAATATTTTTATGCATATCATGGGACATGGGATCCTCACCTATGTCATTGGAGCATATTTGATTGGTCACTTGAAGCTTGGACGCACTTTGAGGTATAAGCACTTTGTGGTCTACTTACTTGGAGGTATAAGCACTTTCATGATTTTTTGATGAGGCACCTCCTTGATGTACATTTTAATTATGTTGTTATGTACTTTGATGATATATATTATGTACTCATGATGTTCAGAAGATTGCATACAAGAAAATGGTATCCTGGAACTCTCTTTTCTAATGGTATGGGTTGGAGAGCACTCTTAATTGTTGGAGTGCAATACAAGCAATGGGACCCTGGGATGGTTTTTAGTCCCTTTGTTTTAAATTTTTTTGGGAAACAAGAAGTATGGGAGATGGATTCCCCACTTAATAAAGTGATTTTAATCAGATTAGTGCAGCAGCAAGCATGGTGATTCCTCTCAAAAATATCCGTGGAATCTCAAAGACTCAAAGTTGGGCAACAAAGTGTCAACTTCAAAGAATCATACATAAAGCAGGTTCTTCAACACCCATGTTTGAAATTGCTTAAGGACAAACAATATTGGGAAGGGAGGATTTTTCATGTCCCAAATTTTGCATTGGGTCACAATGGCCTAATCACATTTTCCATATTCATGAGAGTTTGTCAAATTGATGCTAAGGGTCAAATAATTGACAAAGGAAAATTACTAGTTTCCTAGGTTGCGAGTGGAATCGTTGGGATTTGGAATAAGTGAGACAATAAATGGTGTTTGAAAATTAGAATGGAATAAATATTTAATAAAGGATATAAATAAATAAATACAAGGGAAAATAAAATTGGAAATTGATCATGAAGACACATGGAGGATGTGGGACCCACACAAGCTAGATTTTCTATGCAACATGGCATCCTCCTCTTAAAATTTTGAATCCATGGGAAGCCTAATGTTATTGGATGATTTATAAGGCTAATACACTTTTCCATATGCATCATAGGTCAAATTTTGAAGGAAATTTAACTTACATGGGAGAGGAAGAATCATTTTGGAGCTAGTGAGACACTTGGACTAGATTCCCTTGCTCTATGACAACAATGATGAAGATGCTATGAAACCTATGACACAAATAAGATATAAAGGATGAAATATGATATATATTACATGTCAGGTCAAAATAGAGCATCCAAGAGGGATATCATGTGAGTTGGGGAAGCTCGATGGGTTCCTACTCAAATTGGGGGAAGATGGAAGGCTAGGAAAGCGAGGACACATGGAAACTCTTGAGGACACACCCAAATTCGAATTGGATTGAGTTTGTGGATGGATTGGTAACCTTATAAGGATAATTATTTTTATAAAATAAAAGAATCAACAAAGACAAGGGCTTTTGATCATTTGAGAAATTTGCATTTGTGAATTGAGAGAGCTAGTGGATGACTAGTTCTTTCCTTAGCCAATTTCGAGGGTGAGAGATTCACATCCAACTTGTTGTTTGGATAGGCCACTCAGGTATTTCATGGAGAATTAATGGATTCATAAGTTACAGGTGAAATCTACACGGAATCTCATGGACATTACAATATTAGCTTGTTCTTTCATCTATTCCAAATTTTCTCAACATATTCTTTCTCTATGGATTGAGGCGCACTTGGTGAGCTATTGATCTCTTTGGGGGAGCTTATAATTCCCAATTATTTTATGTTCTGATATAAATGATCTGTATTTAAATTTCAGGAGACTCTCAGGTAGAAATACAAAAATATTTCATGTAAAAATGTAAATCAATGAAGAAATAGTGTCATTTCCCCACTATCTTGTTGTAAACCAATTTGATGTTGATGGATTCGAATGGATAAGTAAAATAATTATGGTTTAAGTATGAATGGATTATTATTCATGTATTTAAATTTCATAATACTCTCATGTAGAAATACCCAAAATATTTCATGTATAAATGTTAAACAATGAAGAAACTATGCCATTTCCCCACTACCTTGTTGTGAACCAATATAATGTTGATAGATTCGAATGGATAAGTAAAATACTGATGGTTTATGGATGAATGGACTATTATTTATGGATTATATGAGTTTATTGTTCATTACATAAGCATTTGGAGTTATTTTGTTGAGTTTCGTAGCATTTGGAGAAGTTTTCCTATCATTTCCCCCAAGGTTGAAACTAGTCTTTTTTCATCTGATTTAAGGGAGTTATAGCAGACATTAAAAGTTGAATGGTGATACATATGAGTTAATATTGATGTAATTTACATGTCCTCTACTTCCATTCAGAAATTCAAGTTGTCTTGAGTCCATTTGGGAATCCATTTTCAGTATTCATTGTGGGAGAATTAGAACACCAAATTACTAGCCACAACTCCTACCTCAACCAGAATATTAAAAAAATTTGCAGAAGCCTTTAGAGGGTCATAAATATTCCCTGAAAATCATATTAAAACCTTAATATAATTCATATACTTTATGTGAATATTTTGGTGACCTAGACATCAAAACTAGTCAAAGGTCGAAATAGGGAAAAAAAGTGAAAAAATTGGTCATGCAAAAAAATTCTTAAAAGGGACAATACAGTGGTATCAGAGCATGATCTTGGCACCTGATGTGGTCTGATATTTATGAGGATAAGAAATAAGGGACCACCATTAGATATTGAAACCCAAAAGTGCTTTTGTTGAAGAGGAAACTATGACTAGGGATGAAAAGGGAACCTCATATGATGGTAAGGAGCATATAAAAATCATCGAACCTATATTTGAAGACATGACCAAGAATATTATGAAATGATTTGAATTGTTGGATATCCAAGGTTGGAGAAAATATATTGATATTAAGAAAACCAAGGGGGAAAATGCATCAACTTGCTTGAAGGAGCAAAAGGAGGATACCCATGAACCACCTAGTTCTGAAATAGGTAAAGTAGAAAAAGTAGTACATGAAGAGGATCAAAATTTACTCCCAAGTGAATCTAAAAAATATGAAGAGACATCATATGTGTATGAATAATTTTCTATTGAAAATATTGAAGATCATTTCGAGACACATTCTACCTTGGAAATGAAACAAAGAGCATCTACTGATGGATGCTTAAACTATGAAGGAGTACCTCCTGATGGGTGCTCACAACTCTATGTTGGTGACATAGAGATCAGATTTCAAAATGTTGTTTCAAGCCAAATTTCTAGTAAACATGAAAATTAACACCTTGTAGCAGTTGAAGAAGAAACAAGACCAACTTCCCCATCACCACTTGAGCTTCATGAAGTTGGTCCAAGGAAGAAGGAAGAAGAGGAGGAGGTTCATATGCAAGAGCCTCATTTTATTAAAGGGTCCTTAAAGATGAATGAAAATAATATCCAAAAGGCCCTTAGAATACTACATGACACTAAAGCATTGGTGTCAAATTCTTGTTGGAAAATTTCTTCATTGGAGGATCCATCCTTCCTTGAATACATGAAGAATATTCAAAGAACAATGTGCAACATTGAAGGTAATTCATGTCTTTTCTTTTTTATAGAAACAATTTGGTTGAGCTTAATGAATGTTTACATGAAGCATACTGGAATAATAATAAGGATATTCATAATCTCCAAATTCAAAGTGAGCAACTTCTAGAGAGGCTGCAAGATACTTGTTCTTCCTCCCATGTTTCAGATTGTCATATGGTAGATTGCTTGGATGATTCTCATGACATGGCGGATCATGAGAAATGTATAAATTTGAATGTGCTTGATGTGTTTGAATATGAAATTGAATAGATCCAAACACTTGATGTGGTGGAAGAGGAACTTGAATTGTCTCTTGATGAAGGTTATGCAATTTTTAAAGAAGAGTATGATTCTTCTACATTGGAACCAATCTATGACAAAGGTTTCACAATTTTGAAGGAGTTGCATGATACTACCCATATGGATCCTTCCCATGATGAAAATTCTACACGTTTTTATCATTTGGGTCAGTTAGTTCATTCTCCTACATCATACAATTTCATGTTTTGAAACATTAGTCTCAATAAAGTATGGGTGAAAGGGTTATTTTTTATGGTGCCACATGAGAATATGGAACTCCTAGATTTACCTTTTATGATGACATGGTTGGAGCACATTCTTATTCACATTTGCAGCAACATCCTTTGTTACTTTATGATTATGCACATCTACATGGATGCACCTATGATATGCATTTGAGTCACTTGAAGACTCATGGTTTTTCTTGCTTAACACTTGGTTCATTTGATGTTGGAGGAACTTCATCCAACACTAGGGTGAATAGATTTATGATTGGAGAAATTTTTTGTTTCCATCCACATACTTTGTTATATCTTTATGATTATCTCATTCATGGATGTATGGGTGATACTTCTTTGAGTCATTTGAAGTCTCCTTGTTTTTTTTTGCTCATTATTTGGTTTAGATTTTAGTGGAGATTCTTCATTCACTTCTTGTATGAAAGAATACATGGCTGAATATTTTGATGCATATCACATCCTTTTGGAGCAGCATTATGGAACATGGGATCCTCACCTATTTCATTGGAGCATATTTGATTGGTCACTTGAAGCTTGGACGCACTTGGAAAATGGTGGTCTACTTACTTGGAGGTATAAGCACTTTAATGATTTTTTGATGAGGCACCTCCTTGATGTACATTTTAATTATGTTGTTATGTAATTTGATGATATATAATGTGTACTCATGATGTTTGGAACAATGCATACAATAAAATGGGATCCCGGAACTCTATTTCCTAATGGTATGGGTTGGATAGCACTCTTAATTGTTGGAGTGCAATACAAGTGATGGGACCCTAGGATAGTTTTTAGTCCCTTTGATTTCAATTTTTTGGGGGAACAAGCAGTATGGGAGATGGATTCCCCACTTAATAAAATGATTTTAATCAGAGTAGTGCAGTAGAAAGCATGGTGGTTCCTCTCTAAAATCTTCATGGAATCTCAAAGACTCAAAGTTGGGAAACAAAGTGGAAACTTCAAATATTCATACAGAAAGTAGGTTCTTCAACACCCATGTTTGAAATTGCTTGAGGACAAGAAATATTGGTAAGGGGGGATTTGTC
Organism: Pseudotsuga menziesii; assembly: GCA_001517045.1. Lineage (NCBI taxonomy): Eukaryota > Viridiplantae > Streptophyta > Pinopsida > Pinales > Pinaceae > Pseudotsuga > Pseudotsuga menziesii. The sequence goes on from LPNX010528259.1 coordinate 260,470, forward strand.
ATGTCCCAAATTTTGCATTGGGTAACAATGGCCTAACCACATTTTCCATATTCATAAGAGTTTGTCAAATTGATGCAAAGGGTCAAATAATTGCCAAGGAGGTTACTAGTTTCCTAGGTTGGGGGTGGAAGCTTTGGGATTTGGAATAAGGGGGACAATAAATTATAATTGAAAATTAGAATGGAATAAATATGTAATAAAAGAGATAAATAAATAAATACAAGGGAAAATCAAAATGGCAATTGATCATGAAGACGCATGGAGGATGTGGGACCCACACAAGCTAGATTTTTTATGCCACATGGCATCCTCCTATTGGAATTTCGAATCCATGGGAAGCCTAATATTATTGGATGATTTAGAAGGATAATACACCTGGTCATATGCATCATAGGTCGAATTTGGAAGGAAATTTAACTTACATGGGATAGAAAGAGTCATTTTGGAGCTAGTGAGACACTTGGACGAGATTCCTTAGCTCTATGACAACAATGATTAAGATGTTATGACACCTATGACACAAATCATATCTGAAGGCTGAAATCTGGCATATCTAGAATCTCAGGTCGAAATAGAGCATCCAAGAGGGTTCTCATTTCATTTGGGGAAGCTCAATGGGTTCCTACTCAAATTGGGGGAAGATGGAAGGCTAGGAAAGGGATGACACATGGAAAATCTTGAGCACACACCCAAATTCGAATTCGATTGAGTTTCTGGATGGATTGGTAACCTTAGAAGGCTAAGGATTTTTATAAAATACAGGAATCAACCAAGATAAGGGATTTTTATCATTTGAGAAATTTGCATTTGTAAATTGAGAGAGCTAGTGGATGACTAGTTCTTTCCTTAGCCAATTTCGAGGGTGAAACATTCCCATCAAAGTTGGTGTTTGGAGAGGCCATTCAGGTATTTCATAGAGATTTAATGGAGTCATAATTTATAGGTGTAATCTACAGGGCATCTCGTGTACACTACAATATCAACTTGTTCTTTCATCTATTCCAAGTTTTCTTAGCATATTCTTTCTCCATGGATTGAGATGCACTTGGTGAGATATTGATCTCTTTAGGGGAGATTATAATGCCCAATTATTTTATGTTTTGATGTAAATTCTATGTATTTCAAGTTCAGAAGACTATCAGGTTGAAATACTAAAATATTTCATGTAAAAATTTTAATCAATGAAGAAATAGTGTCATTTCCCCACTATCTTGGTGTGAACCAATTTGATGTTGATGGATTCGAATGGATAAGTAAACTACTGATGGTTTATGGATGAATGGACCATTATTTATGTATTTAAATTTCATAAGACTCTCAAGTCGAAATACCCAAAATATTTCAAGTATAAATGTTAAACAATGAAGAAGCAGTGCCATTTCCCCACTACCTTATTGTGAACCAATATAATGTTGATAGATTTGAATGGATAAGTAAAATACTGATGGTTTATGGATGAATGGACTGTTATTGATGGATTATATGAGTTTAATGTTCATTACATAAGCATTTGGAGTTATTTTGTTGAGTTTCATAGCATTTGGAGTTATTTTGTTGAGTTTCATAGCATTTGGATAAGTTTTCCTATCATTTCCCCCAAGGTTGAAACTAGTCTTTTTTCATATAATTTAAGGGAGTTATAGAAGACGTTAAAAGTTGAATAATGATGCATATGAGTTCATATTGATGTCATTTACATGTCCCCTACTTCCATTCAGAAATTTGATTTGGCTTGAGTCCATTTGGGAAGTCGTTTTTGGTATTCATTGTGGGGGGATTAGAACCCCAAATTACTAGCCACAACTCCTACCTCGACTAGAATATTAAACAAGTTTGCAAAAGCATTTAGAGGGTCATAAAGATTCCCTGAACATCATATTCAAACCTTAATATCATTCATATAATTTCTGTGAATAGTTGAGAGAATTTGGACCAATTTGGAGACCTAGACATCAAAACTAGTCAAAGGTCGAAATAGGGAAAAAAAGTGAAAAAAATGGTCATTGAAAAGAAATTATTAAAAAGGGACATTACAGGAATGGTGGAAAAGATTCAACAAATAAACACTTCAACACATGTTCTCTCCAATCCTCTTGACCATATTTACAAGTTCAATCAAATCTAGGTCGTTTAATATAATATCACCACCAAGAATGATGTTGCTATTATAGACAAAGCTAATTTGAGAGAATTTTTACTGACTATGTAGAATACATACTTAGAGTTGCAACAATTGGAATATTTTGTAGATGCCAAGTGAAATGGTAGCAATTTCACAAATGTAGATATATGAACCAGATACCAACAAAGCAAAACATTCATTGTTGGGGCCTTAATTATATTGGGGAAGTGGACTCAAGAGCTTGATACCTTCAACTAGTTTTGTGCTCATGCACTCACATTGGTCCTAGATTTGACCCATTTTTTTAAAACTATAGATTGCTTCAACATTTGTATGCATTAAGGAAATACCAAATCTGAGAAACTCATTTGAATGATAGACACATAAAGTTCACTAACCTTTGTAAAGATTGTAGAGTCCAGACCCAAAGGAAACTTGAAGTCTTGATCAAATGCACTTGAAGTGTTGAATACTTCTTATTGTTGCTTTTGATCATCTTAGTATTATGAGGAAGTTTGCGGGGTTTTCTCCTTTATGGTTTCCCTGGTGAAAATCTTTGTGTCTCGTGTATATTTTATATCTTATGCATCTTGATGTACTTGTTATTCTCTCATACAAAGATCCTAGACAAACTAATTAGATATAAAGAAAAACTAATAGTTATGTACCTACAGTGCCATGTAAACAACATATCTTAATTGAATATCTCAAAATAAATAGTTTTTTAATTAGATACTTATTTGAAGTTGACGGGAGGACCAATATGGGGAGGGGGAGCACCTAAATGAATGAACTAATTCAATGAGTGATTCCCATGATGAGAAAAATTATTCTCAAAATGGTCCATATTACAAAATGTTTCAGGTATCTAAAGGTCTTCTGGAAATGGTTTGTTTGCACATCCCTCTTTCAAACATTAAAAAGGGTTTAAACAACGTGTTAATTCCATGAGCCTATTTGCTATACCCATGTACCTCATAGAAGGAATACCATAAAATTAATTTTTTATATTAATAACATAATTTTTGAAAACATAATTAATAAGAATCATGAAAGGGAATCCAAAATATACAGCTACACTGCACTACTAATTGCATTTTCCATATAACTAAGTCAATCATCAAAACTCAAAATTCATATTGTGTCTTAACATAGTTGGAACCTGTTTTTCCTATGGAAGGTCCTCAATGATCACAAGAGTATTTTATGGAGCCTTCGCTATCTCATCTGTCTTTCCCATAATCATTAATCTCTGGCCTTGTTTTACAAGGTTGTCCGATAACATTTTTCTTAGTCGAGAAAAAAAGATCCAAAAAAGGGAAATTAATAACATTTTCTCACTCAACAATAACTGAAAACGCATACCTCTTTCAAACCTAGGGCATTCTAATCAACATCATCTTAGAGTTAGAGAAGGAAACCATGCAAATATCAACATAGAAAAGAATAAACAAATCCAATGGTTATGTAAAGGTAAAGAATATAGTAAAACAATTCCAATGAAGGGAGTCAATAGAATTCTTCAAAAAATGACTTAACCCTAAAATTGAGATAAAACTATCACTAAAACTCACATTTTCAACAATAATCGTTGACAAAATTTTATATAAATTTGAGATTTTATCAATAGGTATGCAAGACATAGAATAGTGTTAATATTTGCAAGATAAATAAGAAAGAGGATATACACCTTTAGGAGGCCACCTTTGACCATAATTTTCTACCTCTCTAGGGTAACCCCTATAGGGGAATACAATTGTCATTTAAATACAAGAGGAGACTAACTTGTGTCAATTTCATCTACAGGGAAAACTTCCTTCTCCATTTCACACCCATTGCACAATTTCAACAATACTAATGATTATAAAGGAAAACTTAACAAATTAAACTATTGTAAATCACGTAAAATTGATTCACTGGAAATAACTATTATATTCATAACATTTCAAGAAAAACAAGCAATAAAATAAAACCTATTAGAAAAATTAATGTTAACATATTTAAAAAAACAAATTCTTAAACATGTCAGACAGTCAACAATGGCTTGATAGGTCTTTGGAAGCAGTTCTTGTGGGATGTGTTAGCACACACAAAAGCAGTGTATAATGAGGCTAAGTAGTTTGGTTAGAGTGGGGAAATTCGGTTGGGTATAGCTTGGGTGGTTAATAAGAGAATTTGGTATCTTCCACACCCAAGTTCAAGCCTTTCTTGTGACTTTTTTCCCCTAATGGACCAATTGGGGCTAGAAAGGTATCGACAATCTCTCTCTCATTAGGTGATTGAGGGTGGGATGACATGTTTCCAAACACTTTTGGACCAAGGTGTTAGCACAACCAGTTGACATGAATGTTGTTCAACATTTGGCTATTCCTATGCACCCAAGGGACCAGTTTGAATTCCCCAAGGTTAAGTTCATTACTCTATTCCAACATGTATAATAGGCATGCCATCTATAAATGTGGGGAAGCAACCCATGGGTTTTCCTGTGAGTTTTACCTTGAAAAAAAGGGTAGTGTAGGAAAAAGCATCTAAGGAAACTAACCCAATTGCATGAGATAGTCTATAAGCTTTATCAACAAGACCTTAGGTCTGGTAAATGATCAAAACGCTGGTCTCGACTCTTAACTTCAAGGATCTCAATGCATCTCTCAACAAATTCTTGATCACAATGTGTAGTAATAGATTAGTGAGATAACCCTAGAATAGATTATGGACGAGTCTAATGAAGGGAATCTAAAAAGAAAGAACAATGTGGTCTATCAAAGGAGGGGGAAGGTAGACACTTGGAGGAAAAAAGTACTCAAAGCAAGGGAATTGAGAAAGATGTTGTTTAAAACCTAATGTCTTTACATGACATTGCAAAAATAATCAATGTATTGTAATATTAAGTTATTAACTTATATATCTACATACTACATGCACTCATGGACACAAATATTCATATATTAAGGTTTTATGAAGGAATCCATACATTATCTAAGAATGCTTGATTTGTTTTGTTAATGGCAGTGTTGTATACGTCACTATTGCCTCCAAAATTGATATATAGAATAGAAATAAGCCCAAGATTCTAAATGAAGCTCTATAATGTTGCTCTCTAAGTTTTCAAGACAACTAAAAGAAGACTAATAACCATAGTCTTGACACTATTGGAAGTTTATAAATTCAATAAATGATGCATATCACTTGTTCTGATTCCATTCTTTTCTTAGGAAGGGATAATATGCCCCTATGATTAAAACGAGCCTAGATCCAAATCCTAGGCTCTATCAAGCGCTGAGAGGGATCAATCTCTTGAGGTGCAATCCTTTCTTAACAACGTTTTTTCAATGCAATACCTTAGGAGAGGTTTGCAACTCGAGATATTGATCCCTCTCTACGCTTGATAGAGCCTAGGATTTGGATCTAGGTTGGTGATAGCCCCACCCACACTCAATTCCTCTGGATCAAGTTAGACATTATAACATCACAAATATATGTACATTCAATACAATAGATTGACTAGGATCAAGTTGGACATTAAAACATCATAAACATTAATGAGAGAGAATATGTTGAGATCGTAATTTTAATTCAATTTCTACAATTTTTGTTTACTAATTTTTATTTATTTATTTTTTATAAAGTTTATATTAAAATTTTAAAAATGTTTTTTATAGAGTATATTTTTATATTAATTATTTTATATTTATATTTAATAATATTCCTTTATTCTATTATTTTGAATCATTAAAAAAATATTATTGGTCTCAAGTAAAAATAATAATGTAGAGTTATGAAATTAAATGACTCCAAATTAAATAATCCCCATGTCCTAAAAGGTAGAAAGGAATAGGGTTTTATAATGTTTATTATAAAAAGTAAAGCCAATGAGTGTCTCCCTAATAGGGCCTTACCTACCGCGAAAAACGTTTTCTTTATTGTGACACATTAATGAGAAGATGGACTCCTCAACCTTTAGAGTCCTTTGAAAAATCATTTCCAATTTTAAAAATAAAGTGGATCTCTCAATAATCATATTCAAATGTTTCTGCCTGTTTTAGGAAGTGAAGTGTTTCGATAGGATTGCATTTATAGTGCATCAAATTGATGTAAGACATCTCATATTTCTTGGATCGCATAGGATATTGGTTTTTTCTCGATACATCTTGCTCAGTATCGCTCAAATTGGTCACTAATTCAGTTGACCCAATATCTAGGGTGTGGGCCTCCATCTTCCACCGCTCTACTTATAACAGCCTTGCAATGGATACTTATAAAAAGAACACAATAAGCACAAACGAATCACTCTTTTATATTCGCAATAGAAAGATGTAACTGATATTTGTAAGATTAATTGATGAAGCATGAACCGTTAGGATTTCCATTACCATAGCCTTTACGGCTGTAGATTATGGGATTAATGAAAAAGGAGGAGAATGGAGAATGGAGAAACCAAATCATGTGACAGGATTAACAATTTCTCATTCCGCACACATAAACACATAGATTTTGAATTAAAAATAGCATTACTCTCTATTCTCGATAAGTTCTGTTATAAAGTTGTAGAGATATGACCCAACAGAAGATTTTGATCCTCCCCCGATGATATTTCATAAAATATTGTGATGCATAGTTAATTCAGATCTCCATTCTTTGTATATCTAAACCTATATATGTATATAGCAGACGCTAAGTTATTATCATTGCATACATTGAGAAGTTAGTCATTAGAGTCAGATTTAGAGACCACACTCATGGGAAACAACACTGGAAGTAAAGGAATAGGCTCAGTATGGCAATCGATGGTTCCATATTTGCTTGGTGGTGTTCTTTTGATCCTACTCTTGCTGGCGGTTGCTCTGATCATTCTAGCTTTCTCATACTGGAAGGAACGCAGTAATCATCATGTAAGAAATGGAACTTCCCCAAGAGTTCAGGAAACGATTGGATATGAAGAGAAGAATGATGCGATGGTTAAGACATGTTCTGATGATATGATGGAGGAGAAAGTAACTGTGATAATGGCCGGTGAGCAGATGCCGACGTTCTTGGAGACGCCTATGATGTTTGGAAAAAACCAATGGAGCGAAATGTTAGCAGAAGTTTTGGCAGAATTTTTATCCGATGGCCAAAATGTTTCAGAGAGAGATGTAGATTTGATTTGCATTTTAATGTTCATCATATATTTGTTTTTTTATATAAACGACAAGAGATATAGAATGGAAACTACCTGAATTTTAATTTTAATTTTGTGTGGTCGATATGTTGGGTATAAACGTCACGTACAAACGTGACAACATCTCCCCCATACTGGGTTGGAGAGCGCTTCTTTGGTGTAATTATGGTATCCGTGGAAAGTAGCAACATATAGACTATTATACAAAAAAATAGATATATTGAAAAATAAAACTTGCATTATGAATGATTTAATTACATTATACATAATGAAGATCTAAGTAGTGCCATGGATCCTTGGATTAACAACGGGATGCACCTTCCTGGACTCTAGATTAGAGAAATGTCCTACAACCCTAGAACGAGGAATTTTTGCATCAAATCTTGCAAGGGAAACCACATTCTAAAACAGATATTGGCTTGGGTGCCTCCCAACAACATTGTCTTCTTCGTTCCATTCTTTTTCCAAGAAAGAAAAATGGGGAATACCCTCCACCTCAAATTCATCAAGCTCTTCTTCCTACTTGTTGTTGTCCACATTCAACATTATAAAATTCACCTGATCCTTGAATGGAGGAGACGCATGTTACATGCAATAGAATATGGCTTGTGCACACAATGTAATTTAGAAATAAATTCATTGGTGAAGATGATGTAGACTTGTTAATCCATTGCTAAAGCTCAAATGTGTGGGAGGTATCTCAGTTCTTGGAGTGGTTTGGTCAAGTACATATTAAAAGAAATTTTGGTATAAATATCTTTGGAATATGGGAAAAAGTTTGATTATGGACTCTAGATTAGAGAAATGTCCTACAAGCCTAGAATGAGGAATTTTTGCATCAGATCTTGCAAGGGCATCCACATTTTCAGACAGATATTGCCTTGGAATCCTCCCAGTTACATTTTCTTCTTCATTCCCTTCTTTTTCCAAGAAAGAAAAATGGGGAATACCCTCCACCCCAAATTCATCAAGATCTTATTCACGCTTGTTGTTGTCCATATTCAACATTACAAAATTCACTCAATCCCTAAATGGAGGAGATAAATGTTACATATCATTGAAAATGGATTGTACACACAATGAAAAATTGGAAATAAATTCATTGGTGAAGCAGTGATGCAGACTTATTAAGCCAATTGATAAATCTCAAATGTGTGGGAGGTATCTCACTTCTTGGTGTGGTTTGGTCAAGTAAAAGTTTAAGGAAATTTTGGCAGAAATGTCTCTGGCATATGGGAAAAAGTTTGCATATGGAAATAGGAATCACTTAGCAACAAAATAAATGAAATCCCTTTTAAATGGAAGACCTTTTAAATGAGTGTATGATATGATTAAGCTTGTTGGAATTTTGGGTCAAACACAATTTCAAGGAAAAAATTTAGTGGTTGGATGTTTGTGTAAACATTGTTACTACAAGGTAAGGTGTTATGTAGTTGTTAGATCCAGCTGTAATTATTAATTAATTTTGATCTCTAATAAAATTTCTTTCTAAAAATGAATATTAATGGGAACTTTATCTACCCATACTTGACTTGCTTTTCTGGCAATGACTGTTGACCTTTTCCCGACTAAACATGTCACCTTGGACTTGGTAATGAAAAAAGGCTATCCATATTTGCTTCATAGGATGAAGGGTTTTTTTTCTTTTCAGATTCATGTATTGTGTTAAATACAATGCATTTTTCATAGATTGAGATAATGGTTTTTTTTGCTAAAAAAGTACATTTTTTATAGATTGGGATGGAGGTTTTAAGTATAGAAAAATGTATTCAAATGGGATAGAAGCATAAAGTGATGTACTATAGCGTTGATAAGCGGCATGGGCCATGGCCCTATGTACGCAAATGGGTATGTGTGAAGATCTATGTGTGAGTTGTGTTTAAGCTATGTGATCATCAACCCCATTAAGGTCTACAACTATACTATACTTTAATTGTAGTTTCAAGCCTTTTTAAGGAAATAATGGATATAAATGTGTGAGCTCATAATACGATTTAACCACTAATGCAATAGTAAATGAAAATTATGTGAATGTAAGGTCTAGATTGCTTACTCTGATCAACAATGGGAGTCCTGACATACCCAGGGACCTGAATTCATCTCTAGAAAAATCATTTTGTAAAATTTGATCAAGCCTCAGTCTATATAAAGAGGTCATGTTCCGAAGGGAAACCCAACACTAAGGGCAGGGTTACTGATGATTTCTTTTTGCATAGGGAGGAGATATTTCCAAAGCATAACTTACTTTTTTTATCGATGGCAAGACCCCATAAAAAATGCCTCACTTTGTTAAAAGGAGCTATCAAGAGAGAAATACCAACATATCTATTAGATAGTTGCACTCCCAGTCTAGAGCGCAATGAATCCTTTCTAATGCATACAAAGAAAGAAATGGAGAATAAAAACCTAATAACAAAGCCAATTAAAGGAAATTTCCAACATATTTTTGAATAGTTGCAATTACACTCTAAATATCTCACATAATAAGAGAACTAGTTGTACTATGGATATAGAAACCCTTTTCTCGAGTTAATGAAGTCACTTCACTCCAGGAAAATAGGATACCAGAAGCATTTCACTAATTCGCTATCCCTAAGTTACTAAAATGAATTTTCAAAAGGAAAAGGGCTAGCCTCGAGTAACTCTAGTATAATTAAAATAGCATCAACAACTTTTAAATAAGAAACTCCCAAAATCCATGACGAATTCTCAAAATTACACTAAAATGTACCAAATTGAAGGGAAAACAAATGGGGGAAAGAATATGAGAAACTCATTTGAATGATAGACACATAAAGTTCACTAACCTCTATAAAGATTGCGGAGTCTAGACCCGAAGGAAACTTGAAGTCTTGATCAAATGCACATTTTTTCCACTCAACAACTTTCAAAATTATTTCCACTCAGCCACTGTAAAATTGTAATTGAAATAAACAAATATTTGTCGATTATTCAAATGGGGTGAATTGCTACTTCCTGTGGCATTATATAGGGACAAATGCGTTCCCAATATTTCAATTTTTTCCCAAATTTGGAACATTCTGGAATTAAAAAATGCTTTGCCCAACAAATTTGAGGCTGAAACTGTCGAATTCATAGTTGATTGAAGGTCAAAATCACTCTTCAAGATCCCATTAAGGAAAATCAATGGACCAAAATCCTTCACCTAACAAATTTTGGGCTAAAATTGTCGAATTCAAAGTTTATTGAATGGAAAAATCACTCTTCAAAATTACATTAAGGAAAAATCGATGGACCAAAGCGGATTTTAGGCAAAATCAACCCTGAAGGTTTGATACTCCGAAAACATTGCTCCAAATCCCCTAATTGAAGGAGAACTAACTGAAATTTGCAATAGAATCCATAAAACTAGGGCGACCTCACTGATATTTACCCTAAGATCCACAAATCGAGGGCGAAACATCAATTTTTTTCCTCCATTACAGAAAATCAGGGGTAAACCAGCAGTTGTTTTCCTCAATTACTGAAAATCAGGGGTGAGCACACGATTTTGGCCGTTGTTTAAAGGGAGAAATTTGATTCTCCCTCTTTCACACTATTGGCTAATATATTTTACATAGTTTGGGGTTTAAAAAAATTGGGCTAATGTATCAAAAATAAAATAAAAAACCCTTTGCTATGTTAAAAATTTTCCCTCTACTTTTTGGTGACGCCTCTAATTTCTCCCGTGGGCTAAATTTTTCCCTTAAAATTTTCCCTGATCGAGTTCTAGACTGAATATCTAATCAATAAGTACATCCAAAATACAAAAATAGGATCGTAATCCTCTATATGCTAAAAGTTATGGAAGCTCCTCAACCTCATCACCTGCAGTTTCCTCCACGACCTCTCGGTAACATAGGATAGCCCTGCACAACTTTTGGAGTAGGCGTAACTAGGTTAGAGGTACTCCCACCACATGCTCATGCATGGTGGTAGGAATACACTGCATCCTCAATGTTGGTACATCATGGGTAAGCCTAGCCAGCTTTCCCTCCATTATATGAAGCATAGCTTCGTCTATGGCTCCGTCTACTGGTCGTACGAAAGTCCTAGGATGTCAGTCTGGTTGGACAGGCCCAATATATGCATATCATAAAAGACGGGTCAGACTCGAATGAATTACATATGTATATAAACTTATGAACAAAAAATTCATAAAAAATTAAATATTTGAAAATTAAAAACTCACCCATGTCTCCCCATGGTTCTCCTATAGGGAGAACTAACTCGGGATCTCCACGAAATTCCAAACCTGCATATGGGAACTGCTTCAGAGTAGGCACTTGGAGGTTTTTCCATGCATAGAAATCATCATCATAGCCACCTTGGATCTCACCATGACCACCCTAGCGGAGGAATACATCCCCCCACCACGTAAGTCTAGGCTCATGGGGAGGGGAGGGTGGAAGTGTCACTATGGGGCTCAACGCAAGCACTCTCGAAGAAGAAGAAACAACCAAGATACTCGCATAGCCGAAGTTCTTCTTCTTCCCTGTCCTACAATCTTAGAGTTATTTTTTCATGATCGAGACCAATTCTGAACACCAATCAAAGGCACACCTCAAAGACACTCCACTGCTATACACATTTGGGTCCATGTAGGCGCTAAATGTAATGCGAGCAGACCCACCACTCTAACAACAGTGCTCACAAGCACTTTCAAAGGGAAACTGGTGATCTATGCAATCGAGATTTGTGTCCTTGATTTATGTGTGTCATGTAAGCAATATGTTTTGACATAGTCTTGTACGTTGAGGGGATCACCCCCATGGTCGGTGCCACCTAAGTTAACCAGTGCCCCTCAATGTGATAACCCAGTAACAAAGTAGATGTCCTCTGTAGTAAGTTCCAATGTCTCCCCCTGAAAATCAAACCAACCAAGCTCATGATCCCATAACCGTACCAATGTCTCTAGCAGTTGAACTTGGGATCTCATGTTTGAAGTGCGGTAGAATTTCAACAACCCAGACCTTCGAAGGGCATTAAGCGTCATTGGATCACCCATTTCTATCCTATCCATAGATTCGTACTCCCTTTCCCTCCACTTTGGAACCATTTGTCCTACACTTTAATCATTTTTTCCATTAGATTCATCAAAAACCTTCATTCCGTAACACTCGCCACTGTCGAGTGAGGACAACGCATGTGACTCATGGGTTCCTCACTGCAAACCCACGATTACTTCGCGAACTAGCAACTTTGCAATGGGTCATCTGCAAGTGATGTGTGGTGCCCTTAAATTATGCCAAAAAACATCAAATAAGCATGAAAATCAGAATTTGAAAGCATAAAATCAAAGAAGATGGAGATGTGAGTTACCTGCAACTTGCGGATCGAAAAATCGTCCACTGGTTTGATCACACGAACCATTTGAAGACGAGAGGTAAAACTTGCACTAATAGTGGTAAAAATCAAATGAAATGTTTTTTAACCAATTTTCACTATTTATAGTAAAAATTTCAAAAAATTTACTTACTTTTATATAGTTTTGGCCATTTTTGGTCATTTGAACTAAAGCTTATTGTTTTTACCTAGATGTTACAGGTTATGGATGAATTTGGAGTATGTTTCATCGACATATATGATAGGATTTGGTCCTCTTTTACATCTTGCACTTATACCTTATCCCCTTATGAGCCTTAGGATCTCTTTTTTCATCCAAGGACTGCGATGTGTGACCACTTCTTACCCTTCAAACACTGTCGTTCTTCCATGGTTAGAGCCTACATCACATGGGTTACCCTAATTAGAACATGTCTTGTCGATTATGGTACCCATGCCTCATTTTGTTAGGCTGTGGGAGCCTTCGTAGTCATTTTTCACACAAAAATGAGCCTCATCTTGTATCTTTTACTGAACTACCCTTGATTATAAGGCTCTTGCTCCGTGGAGTTATCTTCAAGCCTTAGTCTGACTCCTTAAATATGACTAGATAGCCGAGTTTTTTGTTCTTTCAAACTCATTAAAGTAAATGAAGGATCATCCATAGCGGTATAAGTTTAACCCTTTTTCCGAACCCTATGGATTACTTACAAAAAATGAATATTCTATTTTCTTCGGAATCTAGAAGAGTATCTTTAGGTCTAGATTTATCTCTTTTCCAGGCCCACAGGACTAAACTTACGAAAAATGAACATGTTTGAGCTTGCTTTTCTCTTATTTGTGCTATGAACCTAAACATGAAAAAGATTATGAGTGTTCTTTATGTAATTGTCATGCTCATTAAACCCTAGTACAAAGCATCAAGTTTATTGTTGTTTGTACCATTCTCATAAATAAATGGAACTTTCTAAGTGATATATCATTCCTTCACACTCGTTAAACTAAGGCTACATGCTTGCTTTTGAAGGAGCGTCAATTGGGTGATAGTTTACCCATTTTTCGGGCCTTGTCGACTATGTACAAAAAACGTATACCTTAGTTCTTCAGAAGCTAAGAGACTTCTCCTTTGGATTGTTTTACACGTTTTCAGACTCAGGAGACTAAACTTACGGAAAAGCACCCCCTTGGAGTCTTCTTTGGAGTTTTCAAACTCTCAAAACTATGAAAACATCGACGAGTATTTACTAGTTCGGGCTCGTAAAATCCACAAATCAGTGACATATCAAGCGTTATTCTCTATTTTCTTCAAGCTTGCTGATAATGAAGAAGGACTCGAGTTGACTTTCTTGGACTCATTAAAACTTAACAAGAAAGAAAGGAAGGAAACACACTCTTTGATTTATAAGTTCTAGCAGCAAGTCATCCTTGAACAAAGCACTAGTTTGGGCCTCCCAACACTCATGTCTCAGTTTTTACTTCCCAGTTCAACTAACACTTTGAGTCATTACTCCTCCACTTGTCCTATTACACTTGGAATATGTCCATGTCTCCTACATGGAATATAGGTCTAGTTGTACCATTTTAAAGTTTAAAGCTGCCTTGGGTCATCTCTGTGTCATGCTCACTGTTCAAGGATCGTTATCCCCTATTTGTTCATCCCAATCCCTATCATTTTCATTTATGAGATCGTCCTACATACATCTTCCCTTACCCAGCCTACCAGTTACTCATGTATTCACATGGTAGGATTCGTTCTAGTTTCTATGGATTTGGACAGAGACCTTGGGATACAACCTATATAACCTAAGTTGCGCAATATTTTTCCACGCTCTGTGACACTATTTTCAGCGATTGAATATATATCATTGTACTTATGTGGCTTTGATTTGCTTGTGTAAAACATGTGTGGCCCTGTTTCTCGTACTATATGATGTAAATGAATTTAGTAAAGGAGCTAGTGTTCCACATTATTGAACATGGCATCCTCAGTGATGATTTTGTAATTGAACTTGATTTGTCTGTTTCAGGTACTTCTCTACAACCTTGATACTGAGTCCCTACAAGTTAAAAAAAATTGTAATGTATTTCGTTCATCGCTACCCTCTGATGTCACACATTATGGGGCATATGTTATACTATGAAACAACACTTCTCTGTCTGAATACTGACACCACATATGTCGGTACGCAAAAGGACAATGTGGATTGAAGTGGCCTTAACATTATAGCTGAAGTGAAGCCTTGATGCATACTTGTTTCTTTATCCTTTCCAATCTTTATAGATTAGTTTTCCTTGCACTCCCGGGTCCTCTTGTGACAACTCGTGTATCACTCGCGGGTCAGCCTATATGCAACCCGCTAGTTATCCCTAAAAAGTTGTACTCACGAGTTTCATGTGTAAAAATCGTGAGTCAGTTGTGAGTTTCCTTATTTATACCCGCGAGTTCCATAAGACAAATTTAAAAATAAAAAGATGATTAGTTTAGGGGAAGTTGGCTTCGAAATGCTAACTTCCCTGACTCCCCTAACCATCATAGGCCTCGTAACCTCTCCTCACCAGCAAGTATAAATAGAGGGAAGGGGTAGATGATAGGGGAAACAAGTTGGAGAGCAAGGTTATGCTAGGGAAATCTCTTGGAGAGAGGAGCAAGGAGGACTCAGTTCTTGGTCTGTAGAAGAAGGCTTGTCTCAAACAGGGTTGTAATGTTTTCTGAACTTCAATAATAAAGAGTGTCTTTCTTCCATATTTGTCTTAGTGCATACTTTTGTTGTTATGATTCATGATCTATATTGTTATTGATTACTAAATGCAATTGTAATATGTTCATGTTTTCTTTATATAACAATAAGAGATACCATAGATAAACACCAATCTTTGTTGCAGGTATTGAAGAGAAGAGAGCTTTGGAGCATTAGAAGAAGGGATTTAAAGCTAGGATCAACCGTTTGAAAAAAGGTACATGCCCTACTAACCCTTATTCTCTTGTTTATGTTTCCAAACCCTTAATGTCTGTAAGCCACACCCTAATATGTTGATGACCCTAGGACCCCAAGTCATAAGGTAGATATCCCTCACAACAATAACTCATACATAGATAACACCAAAATGTAAACATCATCAAAGATCGCAAATAACAACATAAAGATAGGAAGAATAGCCATGAAATCCCATTATATTACTCATAGTATGGATTGCAATCAAGATTTACACCTCTCACACCACTAGAGCTCATTAATATCAGAGTCGAAGCACATGCATATCTCTAACTAGAGCATAGACCTTACCATTATGAACTTAGATCTATCAATAAAACTAAGAACCTTTATATAGTGTTTCTCAATACATATTTATAGACTTGCTTAGGCGATTGCATGTATTCTAGACAAACTTAGGATTCCATTGTTGTAATCCACTAGTGCAAGGGACCTCTGTACCTTTAAGAAAATTATGAATGGGATTTGTCAGTGTTGTTTTTGTCATTGGTCTTTGGCATTGGCTCTATATGTGTATTCAAAGCATTTGCAGATGAAGGTTTTCAATTAACCACCCTTTATGTGCTAATAATAGCTCTGCCTTCTAACGCATTAGTCAAAACATGGCCACAATGTATGATTATAAGACGAGATCATTGTAATAATAAAAGAGGAAGGGTTGGAGTTAGTTGGGTTGTTGTATATAAGTTTATCTAATTTAAGTCTCAAAATTTAATGTTAGCCCTTATAGCTTTATATGAGAATATCGTTAAGAGCCACTTAATAAAAAATCTATAAAATCACATTCAAAGAGGAGTGAATTGAATTACTTAGTGATTGTATAGTATAAACCTTAAATTTAGATTAAACTATATTTTTTTAATTAGAACTTGTGAATAGTTTTAATTTACAATAGAATTTTGATGAAACTAAAATCTTTGACAAAATCATAATTTTTTATTTGGGATGATAACTATACTTGGACTTTTGAAATTTGGATTAAACTAATTAGACTTCTAAAAACTAAGAAAACATAGTACTTTGTGAACAATTTTGAGCTACAATAATAATATAAATGAAATTCTCTACTTAACTATTACAATAACTTGTAATAGACATGGTGAGGCACATACCTAGTCGCTTGAAATTTGGATTAAACTAACCAAATATTTAACCACTAAGTAGACTTAGATCTTAGTCATGTCAAAGTAAGTATTTAGCTATTTTGAAATTTTGACTAAACTAACCCAACATTTTAACAATTAACCATATAGACTCTGAACATAAAACCTTTTCATTACCATTGTTTGTTTAGCATAGGATAATAGTCTTGGCAAGGTAGGTATGAAGTCCTTAGTAATTTGAACTAAACTAACACGACTTTTCATAACTAAGCTGATAGATTTAGCACATGTAAACAATTTTAAACTAAAATAGATCATTAATGTAACCAAAAATTTGCCTTGACCATAATTTGCCTTAAGAAGGTTATAGTCATGGCTTAATTATTGCTAGACAACATTCTTATTAACAAGGATCAAGCCATTCAATGGATTTGTCTAACAATGCCTAGTACTTCATAAATATTGTTTGCAACCTTATAGTCCACTCAATCCCAATTACTACTATATTTTCCTCCAAAGATATAACTTATATTACCAAATGTTTGTAACCTTGAGATCCACTTATACCTATTTAATAATTTTTCCCCTGACCGAGAGAACCTCCCCATGTTGCCCAACAAGCGTTTTCAACTGAACCTCCTAAATACCAAACTCCCAAGATGGGGCCAACCTTGATGTTGGATGTGAGAATGATCTACCCAACGTCAGGTAGAACTGTCACCATGGTCGCACGAGACCTTAAAGGCGACAACACCAACTCGAAAGCGGGTACTACAACCCCCTCTGCAAGGGCAACCCCCTCTGCAAGGGATGCAACCTAGGATTCCATCGGGTCATCCATGAGGCCCTGTCATTGGCTTACACCCTCAACCCCGACCCAATTTCTATTTTTTATATAATGATATATTTACTGAAGTGAAATACATTTAGTCAACTTTATTAACCAAATTATGTGTGAAAACTTTTTATAACTTCATTGGATTTCATCACATAAAAAACCTCATTGTTTTTTTAATTATCTGTTAGCTTCACCATAATTTAAATGTCTCATTTAAACTAAGCATAACTTCATTGGATTTCATCACACCAACAAATCACCATATATTTTAATTATCAGTTGACTTCACCATAATTTATTTATATATGTCTCAACTAAACTAAGCATATTTATGTGCTAGAACTTCTAAACTTCATTAGATATCATCATACCAAAACCTAACCATTTATTTTAATTAGTGTTAGCTTGATCATAATTTGTTTTAAAAAATGAACCATTTATCAATCATTTGTTGGCTTCATAATTTAAATATTTCTCAACTAAACTAAGCATATTATGTGCAGAGGCTTTTAAATTTCATTTGATATCAGCATACCAAAACTTCACCATTTATTTTAATTACAAGTTGGCTTGATCATAAAGGGAACTATTTATTTTACCTAGTATAGATCCATCTTAAAAACGTGAGAGGAATCTAATTTCTTAAGATATAACTTTTTAATTTTTATTTTTTCATGATAAACTCAAAAAATTTGATTTCTTGAGAGGAATCCAATCTCTTGAGGTATAACTTTTTAATTTTTATTTTTTCATGATAAACTCAAGAAATTTCTCTCTTACTTGATAGATCAGGATTTAAATTATAATTTTTTATTTTATATGATATTGATTTTTTAATACTCTTCATAATTTTTTATTTTATTGGTGGGCATGAATTTTTTTAATTACTTTTTATTTTTGGTAACTTTACTCTCCCATTCGAAGACATTAGAAACGGTAAAACACCTAGTTCCTCTGTGCATGCAATTATTTGTTGGCTTGATCATAATTTTTTTACGAAATGATAGATATAGTCTCCGAGATAATAAACTTGGAACTCCAATATAGATTCAATAAGGTTAATTCAATGGGATCAATCGCGTGAAATAATAACATTTGCACCCTTATAGTCCACTTTCTATCATTATATCTTATATATTGGTTTTACCAAAATTTGTCTTCTAAAAAGTTTAAAATCCCCCAAAGGCGGCTATTGTTGGTAGAAACTCCTTTAGAAACAATCAAGGTAAAAAGGCTTGAATTTAGCCCATTGCCTAACATTATATCAAGGAACTCTTTTACAGAGAATCTTGCAAAGAACTAAAATTGATAGATAACCAATAAAGATTTGTTGTAAAAGAATCTTGCAAAGAACTAAAATTGATAGATAACCAATAAAGATTTGTTAACAAGCTTTGTTTATATTCTACCATTAATTATAAGAAATCGTTGTTTCGTTTCTATTCTGTCAAATTGTACAATGTTTAAACGCTGGTATTTGTTTGGGTTAAAAAAACCTTGTTAATATTCTGCCCAATTGTATAAATTATGTATCAAGTATTTGTATGAAATGGTAAAGTAATGCAAAGCTGACCTCATGGGTCAACGTTTGTGAGCTAAAGCTACTCCAACAGGAGCCAGAAACCATTAAAACATTTAGTCCTCCATTTATGTCTATCCCACACATTTGAATGAATGGTAAAATGATGAAAATCCATTTATGTCTATCCCACACATTTGAATGAATGGTAAAATGATGAAAATCTAACCTAATGGTGCACTGTTTGTGGGCCAATGCTACTCTAACAGGAAACATTGAACACTCGACTCTCCATTTATATTTATTGCACAAGTCGTGTGCTTTCAGATACTAGTTACACCCGTGGAAGTTTAATAATACTATTTTTAAATATAGGGCTGTGTTTGTTAAAAAATATTGGATGAAGATTGCAAGTTCTCTGGACAACTGGACTTCTGCTCTGGGAGAGAAGTTTTTGAAAGTCTGTACATTTATATTTCTTCATCAATTGGACCGAATTACACCCCTTTCACTAAATTGATATGAAAGTGACAATGCCATGCCATGCCATAAATTAGATTAAGAAACGCCGTAAAATTGATTGTTACACCACTCTGCAGGGGATGATGGATTGTTACAAGGAGGGAGACAGAGAGGGATGGAGATCTTCAGCAATAGAACATGACTCTTTTCACGTTTTCCTTAAGAGCCGGCAAGGGGCGAACACCCCCATTTCCACTCCCATTCACATTACCACTCCCACCCGACACACGGCCATTCCGTGATCCGCCTCCTCCTGTTGCTGCAGCACTCCTCCCGTTGGACAAGGATCCACCTTCTGACATCTCTGGCTCCATGTAATATCGCGCTCGAAAAGCAGCCAAGTGAGCATAGTATGCTGGCGGGACTGCATATAACATCATGCAAACATTGTCTTTTAGGCAATCTATAACCAAAAGTTGGACTGCCAGCAAAATACGGCTAAAAATAATTTACCCACCTACGGAAACTGAACGTGTACAACGAGCATACCTGCAAAATAATAAGAGTACCCAAACAACAATTAAAACTCAACAGCTCAACTCCACACTGACACTCGCAAAATAATTGATTCCAACAGAGAAAAAAAGAATTTTGAAGGGAAGATGGGCGTAAAATAGAGTTTAATAGGAAGCAAAGTGGCATAAAATCTAGGACAGTATCTATCTGTTCTGCCAGGACAAAGTTACAAACATGTCTCTGGCCAATTGAACCTTGGTGGGAATAGCTACGTCCCCTTTTAACGACCAACCCATTGCTGACAAATTTTGTTTTAATTTTAATTTTGCTTTGCTTTTGCTTTTTGCTTTTTCCTTTTTAACTTTTTGGTAGTTGTGACGGCATGAAGAAGGGTTTATCTTTTACCCTTCAGGCTTCGACTTATACACCTTCAAACTCGGTCTCTGTTCCAAGGTTAGTTGTTTGCCACCTATATGGAAGTACGTTCTGAATATGAACAGGACCATGACTATATTTTACAGGCTTTGAAAATTGCATGTTGATTTTAAGCAGGCAAAGCTCTAGGTCAAGCCCTTCGAAACCTATAACCGGGATGTTCACATCAGCTAAACCCCTTCGAAATCTTTTTCCCCCATGTTCCAACATTGGTATTAGTTAAGAGATATTTTAGACACCTTGCTTAAGGACAGTGGAGTAGCAAGGGGAAAATCTCTTACGAGCCAAGCCCTTTGTCAAACTTACTAAACCAGAGTGGCATATCCCTCGTTGAGAATTTGTATTCCACATTCTACTATTTTCCTATTAATTCAACCTCTATGTTGATATGATAAATTCGAGGATGCTTAAATAAAAAAGCTTTGGTATCTTGTTTGAGTTGGTGTTTCTTGACTTTTCAGAAAAGTGGCATTTGCTTTCTTTGGTACCCATACTAGCAGGGACAGGCCTTTTTTTGGAGTTATGTTTAATGGAACAAGGCAGAATTTTTAGTGGGAAACAAGGGCAAAGCTCTAGGCCAAAACCTAGCTATGTACTTATTAGGCACTCACGTTCTCACCATGGCTAGGAATTTCACATTGGCTAAAACCCCTTGGAAATATTTTTCCATCATGTTCCAACATTGGCAATGATTTTTTTAATTTTTAGACAAATCCCTAATAGTGTGGTTGCAAACTTGCAATTGCAGAATCTGCTATGATCCAAGCCTTTGTGATGGCTTCTTAACACATGCTTACTATAACCAAGTGGCATTTCCTTTATTGAGAACTTTGTTCTACATTAAGATGACTACTAAGTGCCAAGTAATTCACCCTCTGCGTTGATATCATAAATTAGAGGGTGTTGATGTTAAAAATGTTTTTGTTAGTCAAGTTGGTTTTGGTTTGTGAACTCAGTTATGGTAATCCTAGAAGTTTCTCTCTGTGTTGCAAACATTCACTCTTTTTTGAGTTACTGTTTTTTGACGTTCTTGAAAAGTTTAGCATTTGCATTCTTTGGTCTCCATATTAGCAGCTATAGGCCTTGTTTTTGTAATTTTGGATTCTAAGTTGATGGAACAAAATGGAAATTTCAGTGGAAAACAGGTAAATTCGTATATTGATGAAGCACAAGACGCTGAAGAAAGTAGCTGCGTGTCACCCAAACACCCTTCCCGTAAAACACACTTGGTTGGGAGAGTGTTCCATCTATTTCTATGGAGATGCTAGGCTCTACACAAGTTTATTTTTACTACGGTTTTATACACCTTTTAATCAGAATTAAAAATACCTGTATCCACACTATATAGAAAGCACATTTGCACATTTGTTATGGAGAAAAATATATCATTCACAAATGCGTATTTACTATTTATCTTTCAAAGGAAGGATATGTACGTGTAGCAGAGATTATTTGTCAACGACTGCATTCCATCTGCTGTGAAATTGTTCTCGTCCCAAAGAACATGGTAGTGAGCAGGCCTACTAGTTCCCTGAAGAAAAAATTATTCATAAAATCATATCAGTGGCAAATATTTACTGCCATACGAATGGAAGATTGCAATTTATTAGTATTAAATATTTGTTTACCTGAATACCAGCATGACTGCAGAGGAAAAAATCAAATTCAGTTGGATGGCATATTTTGGTATCCACCACAGTGCCTGACATCATGATTCATAACAACCAAATTCAGTGATGGAAAAATTTAATAGGCACCATAGGACAAAAAGCGAGGAAAAAGATGGAGCAAAGAATTTTCATTCCCTTTACCTGGCAAAATGTTGCCACTCTTATCAGTAGTGTTTTTCTGATTATGATTGTTAGCAAATAACCGAGTATGGTGGCGCTTCTGAACCACTATAAAAGTCACAGGTGGCTGATAATTTGGCTCAAGAGATGCACAGGCCTGGAAAATTTGTCAGGGAGAATCAGATGTCATACAATCACCCATGAAGCATGAATGAACATTAGAACTTGGAATTTAGGAAAAAGAAATAGGCTTTTAAGGGAACATTTACCTTGCGGATTGCATCTAATTCATATAAGAGTACTTGATAAAACTGGCAGTCACTCACACCATCTCTGTTGCAAAAATTGGTGCAGATTATTGTTAACTGAAATATTAGCAAGCATTATCAAGAGATAAAAACTAATCCACATACCTGTAGAATATGATTCTTAAAGGCTTCTGTCCTGTTGCTTTTCGAAAAGAAATTAAGAGCTCCCTGCCACCATGAAAATTTAATCAGTTTTATATTCCCCCGTGCTTAACTTAAATGCTTGCTCAGTAATAACCATATCTATTAAAAAAGTTATAAGCAAATATGGGACAGATTGGCAGAGAAGCAGATAAATCACAGTATGCAGAGGGTGGTAGGTTATATACACTTCAATAGACTAAGTAGTCAAATGGCTGCATTGAGGGTGTCCCACAAACAAGGGAGTCTCATACATCAGTTTGATGTCTGTCTAGGCCATGACCTTAAAATTAGATTATTATTATTATTATTATTAAAATTTGTATAATCCTTTCCTTATCTATCATAGATATATTTGACTATCTTGGTCACCTGTGGCATCTGTACTGGTTTTCCATGGTCAGTGATGCAAGAAAAAGGGCGCATACCTTATCATGCCACCAAATACAGTGCCCCTCACAGGATCCTGCCATGTCTTAAATAAATCTTGAATCAGCTCTTGCCGGTGTGCCTGAGCACATACTAAGCCTGCATACTTTGTGACTTCTGGCCAATCTTGAGAAGCAACAACCTGAGTTCAGCATCAATTGATAGCCAATCAGATGTTATTGCATGCACATGGAAATAAATTTTCACTTATGTTCCACAATTTAACCTGGGAATAAAAAAATTACTAAACTTAAAACTTAAAAAGATATAAGATTTTACAGCTGCTATGGATGGACTGGAGTCCTCTCCATTCTCTGGATGAGTTACATCTGCTCCAAAAATTATGGTCGGTATATCGCTGACTAAAGGTATTCTACAACTTAGAGCATCCAAAAGTACAGTGTTTCTACCACCCATCTAAACCACAAAGAAAACAACATACAACATACAATGGGTGAGAATCTAGACTCTAGAGGCAGATAAATGACATTGAAATATCCTAGTACCATCTAGGCCTTCAGAAACAACAAATACATTTCATCTTGTAATAAAAGGCATGTGATTAGAACTATATCCAGCAGAAGTTCTAGACCAGACTTGCTTATTTTACTTTAACACTGCAAAGCTTACCTTAACATTAATCTTTAAGGAGACATTAGCCAGGTACTGTTTGTTGACTTTATACACATGTTTTGTCAAACAGCATTGAGTTATCAATCCAAGATCAGTTTCACATATTCGTTTGACATCTCCTGCATACAAACGAACATTCAGGCAATCATGGTAAGATGCTTCTCTTTCATGCTGTCTCTACTTGAGCACTCCACATTATCAATCTAGTGCCAAAAACTGCATGTATTGCAGAAATTATTAGAACCACTAACTACAATTACTCATGCTGCTGACACATATGCAGCAGTAGATAGTTCAGGTGTCAAATTCAATGAACTCAATGTATAAACAGACGCTACCAAGCTCTGAAGAAAATATAAAATACTGACCATACAGAGAGCCATTATTGTCAGGTAGAATGACTATGAGGAGCTCCAATTCCTTGCCTCTGAGTTTGTTCAATGCATCTTTGTAAACAATTTTCAGAGCTTTTTCAACCTGATCAGGTCGTGCCATGTAGATTGGAATTACAGGTTCAAGATTGAATACCTACAACCAGGGGAAGACATAAACCAAAAACAGGTATTAGGAGCATTTTTTCCAGTTTTTATGTACAACAAAGGATAAACCACAAATGGCCTTTATAACTTCAAAAGAATATGAAAGGTCAACAAGGCCCGCATGTTCTTACCATGCCAGAGATTTGGCACATTTGAGCCAATTCGTGACAAAATCCAAGAGCAACACTTTCTTGGACACCCCGAGAGAAGTTGATACAAGCCCAATGGTTAACTGTGCCTCCGTTCACCATTTTCTATTTCATCTCATGCTATGTAAATGTTAGTTAACAAATTACACACATAGTAAAAGATTCAGTAGTATAATTTTATACGTAGGCTATTTTCCTATTGAAGAACATACATCCTGTATACTGTATAAGGAACTTATCTTGAAGAAATAAATAGTCATTACCTTATTCATCATGTTCCACTGACCTACCTGAGGTAGGCATACTTTTTCCTTCCCAGCATCATGGTATTTCAACTGCATATGAAAAATGGGTAAGTTACAAAGATTGCAAAAACTGATTTCAAGAAGGCAGATTTATTAGTGATTTCCTGGCAATATAAAAATAATATCAAGTTTATATCAGACAAAGCAACTAAATTTTAGTATTTACCCATGGAGCAGGGAGAATTCGAGCTTCTACAGAGGCAAGTCTGTCACTAATTTTTAGACCAAATTCCTTTGCATAAGGATCTTGATCATAATCATTATGATACACAGTCTGCACATAAACACAACACGCCTTAGAAACTAATTAAATTCCACTCTTTTTGATGTTGGTAACAGAAAATGGGATCTCATAATCGCGATCTAGTGCTTCCTATTTTTAATTCAAGCAGCAGAAGAGAAGCACTTCCTTGTCATTTGAACATTTTTAATTGATGCATATATCTTATATAAACATCAATAGAGCGTCAACTTCAAAACGTAAGGATGTCAATTACCAAAGTATAAGCAACACTTATCTGAAAAAACAAATTAAGACTTCCTACTTGATTTAACACTAGAAAAGAAAACCTGCAAGATGTCCATTTCCCTTTCTCGGGGCCTCTGACATGTAACTTTTAACAGAGCAGTAATTTGTTTCTCATTTAATCGCTTTGAATATCTCTGGCCTTCCACTATCTTGCAAGCCTGCAATTTGTCCCGGAAAAGCAGGTGGTCAAGAAAAACTGATATTGGAGAAACATCTGCAGAAATCTCATCAGTTTCATCCTCATTAGTCTATGTATTGGAAGAAGACAAGAATGTGAGAGCTTAGTGATCACACCTCCATTGGCAGATAGTTTGCCTTCTGTGTGTTGCCTACTTGAAGACAAGGCAGATGAGTATGTTGTATTGTAAAGCCATACATTTCTTGGAAATATTCCACTACTGATTTCATTGTTAATTTATCATCCACTGGAAATCTGTGAAAAAACAAGATCATTAAGAACCAGGACAATTTGGAATCATGAGTTAAAATTTCAAGTTAGACATGATTATAACTAAAGGAAATGAAAGACCTCACATTTTGAGATGAATTCGAAGCATGTGCTGAGTACAAAATGCATATATTTTATCTCATTGAAAATCGATAGGAAGCGGCTTTATGTTGTTCTAGACTAGAGCAAAGTTCCAAAATACGAGGCATAGATATGAAACAAATCACATCAATGATAACATATAGCCATTGGCATATGCATCTGAAGTATATTTGAATGCACTCTAATGTGTAATAACTCCAGAAATGCACTCTAATGTGTAATAACCCCAGAAAGTGATAAGAGCCATACATCAGCTCCCGAGTAGGTTGTGAAGTCAATCCAGATATACGGTACTTCCTACGCACATTTACCCTGTGTGTCACTTCTACTTTTACACCTCTCAAGGCCTTTTTGATCTGATTCACACAAAAGCCCACAGCCACTAAGAAATATGAGCATCCGCCACTTTGGTACAGCTTTATGCATTAGTTGCTTGAATCAAGATGACAGAACATATATATAATTTAGGTTTCAAATTTATAAATTTAACTGCTGGTTTGATAAGCTATAGCTTATTTTTAAAATGGGATTGTCCAATGTAGGAGACAGAAGCATGTGAGGCAAGACAGTAAATGTTAGAAATTTCTTGTAAAAAAATAGTAAAATACAAGAAACCAGTTTTAGAGATCAGTCTTCCTTCCAAGGTCTCGTGAACTCGTTAAATTTGGTGCATTAGCTGTCGGATGTTATAAATGGCGTTGATTTGGAAATTGAAGCTATAGAAGCCTTCCTATAGTCAAGGGAAGGCTCATAGCAGTACCACATGCCACAATTCATCCTCGTTTATCAATGACAGGCTACTAGTACAACATATAGACCCCGATAACAGCATGCCAAAAGCAAGAGAGGTCCTCTTTTGTATCAAACAAGAGATCTGAAGAATGGTGTGAAGCAGAGATTGATACCTTTATACGATCAGCATCAGACAAGGGCCTTGTTACCACATCCTTATTTAGAACTTTTGCGATAAATTCAATTACAGGCAGCGGTTCAATGAAAGCAGTTGAAGACATATCTGCACAATAAAGGGCAATCTAGTCAACATTAGTTGCTAACTGTTCATAAACATGGCCAATAATTTTGATTTTCAGACCAAATTCTGGACGGTTATTGCGCCTTGCCCACTGTCCAAGAAATGGTTTGAATGCTACCTTCATGGCAAGCAGAGATAGCAAATCCCTCTGAAAGCTAAATACAGCATTTAAAATTGACAGTTGTATGGTTAATGTCTGCAAATTGTGTGGTTGTTTGGGTTGTGATATAAAGGCAGATTGGTGGGAGTTTACAACAACTTGCCCAGTTCAATTCTCAGTGCATTCATGTATGGGCTATAAGAACCCCCAAAGCAACCTGGCCCAAAAGTTTTCATCCCGCTCCAGCTAAAAATTGGGTGGTTTCTGTCTTATAAAAACAAAAACTATATGCAAATTGTGCGAGTGAGATTAGAGAAGCAAGTACCTATGTTAAGAGACAAGCCCATTTGGGTTGGCCTGATACTCTGGTAAAATCCACGCCATGTTTCTAAACCCTCTCCAAGCGGCTGCCTTCTACCCAAGACAGGAGAATAAAAGGACCTTCCAACAGGACAATACCTAATACCATATATGCATAGTTGCTCGGTTAATACTGTCATGAGAATATACTTCACTAACTTGTCATGAAAATTACTTGTAAGGCGCGCATGCCTACCTTTGAATTGACAATTCTCTGAGTACGATATCAAGCACCTGGAGAGCTTCCTGAGGAGCATCCGCTTGCCTACCCGCTAAAAATTGCCCTAAATGGTGTAAATCTGCCCGTGCTGCAAATTTGATAAACACCTTGAATTGTCTTTTCTTCGATACTTTTTCTTTGCAACTGCACAAAATCATTTCATTATTACAGTTTTAAATGCAAATATGGACCAAACATACAGTTAGAATTCAAAATGAATTCAGTTATTTCACCAAAACATAAGAGAAACAACTGAAAAAACAACTATTCACATTCATGCTAAAGTCCTTGGACTTCATCTGAAAATATGTGCTATCTGCAATGCCAGTTGGGAAACATCGAGGCAGACTAGTTGAGGAAATTTATATGCAGATTCTTAGGAAGACTGCTCTAAAAAATACTCTAACCTGGGAAAACCATTTAAAACCCTTGGTAGTCCACAGCCACACACTATCTGTTTGTTCAAAGGAGAACATAATTACAATTTATTATTAAGAACAAATCTTACGACAACAACCAACGACTGAAACACATGAGATATAACTAAGCACCGGAGCAAATCCTAATGAGTGTAGTGTCCATAGACAGAAAACGAACATTACACGGATTTCGAAAGCGAGCTAATGCAATTTCAATAGTATAGCCATGTTGCGAACATTACTCAAATTTTGAAAGTAATGTCATGCTGGTAGAGACTCCATGGAGTAACTATTATAATTAATATACAGACATAACGTCAAACCCCAACACCGTGGAGTTTAGGATTTTCAAGTTTCAGCCTTTTCAAACACACGATTTTGAAAATGTAGAGGCGTATGCTCCATATGGGCATACTTTTTCCTTGGGAGATTTTACCTTGGAGCACCGATTCCATCATCCTCCCCTGCAAGAGCTATAGTAAATTCTTTCGACGTGAAGGGCAGCAAACCAGCAGTATAAAGACTCTTTCGACCATCATACACAGGAAGCCTCCTGCCCAACTCGGTATCTCTATACATTTTTACCAGCTGTCCCATGATAGCTCTGTTCACACTTTTAGATGTCACTTCTGGCGTAATGCATACCTGCAAAACAAATTCCCCACTAGTAATTATTACTCTTGTTTTTTTCCCTGGAGACTTGGAACAGGAACTATGACCGCCATCTCATACCAATTAATTCATACCAATTACGGAAAGGATAAGCTTGCTTACGTCGTATTGATGGAGATCTTTGTCGGGGAGCTGAGCCAAGAAATGATTCGCTTTCACAATGCATTTCATGCCTGCTTGACCTAATCCTGGTCGTTGAGGAAACCTCAAAGCTTTGCTCGACACAGGCAAACCTGCTACTTCTACTTCTGCCGTTGCTGCTACTGCTGCTCTCGGTGGTGTTTTGATAACCCTTTCAGCGGGTTGAAGACGGAGAACAGTGGATGAGGAATGATGAATAACATCCCCAACTGCTCCACCATCTTCCCTTCCACCGCCTCCTCCCTTCATTTTTCGCCTTCTCGGCATGATTTCTCTGTCTCTGCTATACACTCACTGAACCAAAACTGCTACCCAAAACCCAAATTAATAACCAAGCATACACTACTAGTACCTTCAAGCATACATGTACAAGTACCTTCAAGCATACATCTGCAGTCCAAGTTACAGCAAGCAGAAATGTATCATGCAGTAGAGTAAAGAATAGAATGAATGTAGAGAAGGCATTGGCATATAGATATACAAAGGCAAAGGCAAAGGCAAAAGGCAAAGGTAACGGGCATGGAAAAAGAAGAAACTAAAGAAGCGAAAGCCTAGGCGTGGGAGCAGCAAAAGGGGCACAAGAAATCAATAATACCCTTCGCGCATGCACCTGCTTTCGCTCATATCACATGGAAATTCATTATTAATAGTGCGGAAGATATTGCCTCTGACTCGGGCTGCGCAGACCTCCGGGATGATGGAAATATTAAAAGAATAAACCCAAAAAGAGTCCCCAAACACCAAAGGCAATGATAGAAGAAGAATAATCGGAATCAGCCCCAGTCCAGTCCAGACCAGACCAGACCAGTCCCCACAGCAAGTACATCCCATCCATCCGTTTTGCACATTCCCCTGCCCTTTGCAACGTTCATTTATTGCGGTTTTGAGTAATGATAACTTTGATCATTACTTATAGCAGGCTTGGCGGAGGCCAGCGTATAATGAAGCAAACAAAGAAGATACAATAAAAGAAAAGAATGAATCCATTCCATTATCCTCTCTCTAAAATTCCGATTTCCCCCACCCCCCAAAGCCCTGTACTTGCATTGACTCATCACCACTCATTCATTCATAGCATATGGTGTTTTCTTGATATGGGCCCCACCCCAGCCCTCTCGCGTGCCGCCTCCTTTCTTTTGCTTTGCAGCAGTCAGATAGCCCAGACAGACAGCTACAGTCGGTGACGGTGACGGTGACGGTGACAGAGATAGAAAGCGACACGAAAGAAACGAAAGCGAATGCCCACCCTTCCACATCTTCAGCACGAAAAGGGTCGAATCATCGTCTGCACGTCGACGTCGGTTGATATCAAAGATAAGCAAGCGGTGCCGTTACGAACATACCCAGACCCAGACCCAGACCCAGACCCAGACCAAGATCAAGATCCACCTTTTCTTGAATTCCACTGGGCTTCGCTTTGGCGTGGCCCAAAACTTGAATTCATCAACCAGCCAGAGAGAGGTTAAACACATGTGCCAAACACATTCACACAAACTGCTATCCATACACAGACAAAAAAATGTCCACAGCTACCGGCTTCTGTCGCGGGATGCTTCTGCATTTTACATACATATTGTCGCACTAGAATGCCACTGGCTGCACTGCACTGCACTGCACTGCCGGGGAGGCGACTCTACGTCTACGTCTACATCTAGTTTTTTCTCTCCACTCTTCAAACGACATGCCGTGTCCAGCCAAGAAAGAACGGACTCAATTGTGTCCTTTTTACGTTTTGTGTTTCGTGTGATGGAGAAAAGGAAGAGCAGGCAGGCAGGATGGATGAATGTGTTTTGTTTGATCATTAGGTCAGATATATATCGTGTATATATCACTACGGTACATCACGCATATCGCGTACTCGGCTATCATTCCATTTTTTTTTCAAAGGAAAGAGGAATTATGATGATGGCTGCCGCTGCGCTGTCAAAGTTGGAGCGTTGGCCTGTCTCAATTAATTCAACTTCTCTCATTCTTAGTGCTCAAAATCATTTGCTCGCAGCAATGTTTTGCTAATGAACTCCCGAGGCAGAATTAGACTTTTAACATACGTGCACGAAGAAACATAAAAACACAGAAAAATAATCTGTGCACGGGCAGCCTAAAAACTGTGAGCATGTAGGGAATTATCATGACAACTTTGAAATTTATTTGCAAGTTATCAATGCTCATATATATATATAATTAATGCACGGGTAACCCTAAAAAAACTTGAACATGTAGGGGAACTTATTTGCAAAGTAATCAACGCTCATATATATATATATATTCTCAACCTTTTCGAGCTTTGACTCACGGATTTTTAATTCATAATGACACCATCTTTTCGAGAGATTCCGAATGAGTGCACGATTTTAAACATTATTATTATTCTTGTCTCGATTTGTTTATGCATATGGGTTTTGGTCAAAACGTTAGTCTCTGCAACGTAAAACTAATATTATTATTATGAGATATATCATGGTATTTAACTAGTAAGGGTATTTAACTAAACTATTATATCATGGGATTTTTTCTTAAAGCAAGATCGGCATAATAGTGGTAGAAATTTAATGCATATGATATTGGATTTGGAAAGATGTAAAAATAGCTTTAAGCGGGTGGAACTCAATATTAATTTAGAGATATAGTGTTATAGTATGATTTATCACATTTCATGCATTATGTTTTGATGGCATTTTTTTGTCTCTATGAAGACTCACTATATTTTATTAACTCACCATAGTCTTGATGTTCACTAGTTTACACCTTGCGTATACGCAACTTGCACCACTCTCACCCGTGTACATCGAGTTTTATGCTCAAAAACAAAAAATATTTGGAGTTCTTCCCATCAAGTAATGAATGCCTTGATCCTTGGCCTTCCATATACCGGGAAACGCTTCGATTCGACCCTCCATTTTTCATTGAGGGGCTATATATTGAGCTATTGTGAAGCCGTAGAGGAGGAGAAACTTGGAGAGTAGAGAGATAATTGTGAAATTTTGCCTCTGCATTGTTATATGCTTGAGTCTGCATCCCTTTGTCCTTTGAGAAAGTCATTTGTATTCATTTCCCAAGCTTGCCATTGTCTTTGTGAGCTTGCCTTATTATGGAGGACTGAAGTCGTGAAAACCCAAGTGGACGGACTTGGTTTCTCGGTTCCGACGAGGTACCGACAGAGGTTGTCATATTGTATCTTGTTTTACAATAATAAAAATATCCATTTCTCGTCCAATTTCATGTGCAATTATGAATATTTGTATCCATCGATGTGATTTTTTTTATATACGAGTTTAAATGGAATATGCTAGATTGAATATTAACACAATATATCATGCTTGTATATCTCTTTGTTATTGAGTTCAAATTGTAGGGACAAGTTTTTGATCAAGTGCTCAACGATGGTTATCTTCGAACATTCAGTTGAGGTACGGTTCTTATCCCTTAGTGATTAGTTTAATTTATGTATCTAGCATACTTGAGAATGGATTGGATTTCTGGTGTCATATTGTGTGATGTGGTCCACCCTATTCCATAGAAATATTTTCTCTGTAACAAAATTGGTGACTCTACTAGGGATTTCTTGTTTTGTTGGTGTTTTGGGTGCATTTTTTGCTCAAATTGCTCTTTGCTTCTCTGTGTTTATCTCTTGCATTTGGTAGCATGTTCATTCATTGACAGTCCCTTAGAGTGGTTTGTCCCTTGGCTTTCTTTTTACCACCTTCTTCTTTGTATATGTGGTTCATAGAACATACAGTGGCGTATACACACGGGTTGTACTCTACATAGTTGCGTACATGTGGCGTACATACGCTATTGTTATTTGAACAGTCGCATACACCTCCCTTTTTGGTTGAGATCTTGACGTGGGAAGTTATTGGGTGGGTTGTGAGTGTGGCTGGGTATTCCTAGGTACTAATGTTGTCTTTTGATTGTTCATGTTGTGACTAGGGACCTCTTTTTAATAATTTTTTCTTTGAAAATTGTTCTTGTCAATTTATCTGCTTTTTGTTTGGCTATTAGTGCATGAGTCTTTTCGTCTCAGTGTCTTGCTTGGCTTGTGTGTTGCAGCTTGCTGCAGAGACTGAGAATGTTAATAATGTTTATTGCATTTTCCTTCATTTATCTTGAAAATACAAAAATAATTCTATAGTTGCATATTTACTTGCATCTTGCATGTGAATTAAAGTAGGTACTTGCATTGGTTTGCTTGGATGAGATTAGTGTCTAGGATTTCATACAAGAAGAATTGCATTTGCATTCAAAAAGAAAAATAAATTGTTGTGCATTTCATTTAGTGGCATACCATTTTTCATTTGGAAAACAAAGTTGTACTTGGCATTATTTTTAGGTGTGCATAATTGCTTTTATTGTTGATTCGTAACATCACTAGTTTCACGATCATAACCCTTGAGTAATCACAACCTCTTAAAATTAATGCTTAAATTAAAAATGATTAAAATGATTTTATTTTATAGGATGCACCAACAAGCTTAGGTTTTAGAGTCTTGGAATAGGATTTTGTGTGTAAACTTCTTCAAGACTATAAAACAAAACAGTTAGGTGTTTGTCCATGGGAGATAAGAAATATTTAGTATAATTAGCGTTCTCAGGATGCTCCTCTTACAGAGGTGTTAATCACAAGGCATCGTTAACATTGGTGGTGGGGATATCCCTCCATTACCTTTTGTTGAGCGACATAGACATTTCCAGGATCTGAAATTCATATCTAGGGGATTTTGATGTAGCTTTGGTGCTTTCGAACTTCGAGCTTTGTTACCCTGTCCATACGGTAGATCCCACCTGCAACTGTTCGCTTGAGTGTTGATTATATTGGGGTGACCATAGTTGTGTTACCCAAGTATTACAGGGGGTTCTTGCAGAGGTTATTTTGTGAGTGTCCTGGCTAGGTAGGGGTCAGACGACACAGTCTCTTTATGTGTTGAAGCTAAGGGCCACTATAATTGGTTACACACCTTCTCTTATAGTGTATGGGAGTCTCAAGCCTCTGCTAGGCGAGAAATACCTGTTGAATTCAAGAGATCACTTGTCCTCAATCTTGGCTTGTTTGCATTTGTCCTAACTTACTTAGGAGTGTTCTCTACATTCCCAAGTTATCTTTAGGGATTGCGGTTACTTGAGTCTCTTTCTTTGTGAAGTCATTATGGATCGATTCTGGCACTTTGACGTTCTCGTCGTTTAGTAGGATTACCTCCTTGTGAAACCTTTTCATAAGAGGGCTAGACATTCTAGGCAACCTCTTTTCCATCGAGTGTTACGGAGAGAAATTCCTATGGCTTGGGGTGCCACAACAGACAGCTTGACTCTAGAAATCAATCCTTTCCAATATGCAATAGAAATTAAATATTTAACACTAAAGGATCAGACCTCGTACCTTATTCTGGACGGTTGAAGTAGATCCTCGTTGAGCTTTCCAACTTTAGTTTGAATTGATTAATCGTGTCCTTAACAACAAGTAAACAAGACAAGCATACTATATATCTTGGTGTTAGATATATTCTAACATATATAATCAACAATGTATAAACATTTGAAATCACCCATGGATGAAATATTCATTCAAAAATACATTATTGGACAGGAAAAGATATTTCTATTAATATAAAATCAGAGATTACAATGGATACGACCTCTGTCGGCATGTCTACGAATCGGAGAAACTAAATCCCCCACTTGGGCCTCCACCACCTCAATCCTCCATCTCTCGATAGCAAGCTCACAAGTAAAAGGCAAGCTTGGAAAGAACACAAAAGTGCTCCAAGGGACAAAGGGATGCAGACTCAAGCATGAGTTTTGGCAACAATGGACTATAGTTTCTTTGCTCTCAATTCTCTCTTATGCCTTCAATGTACCAAAGAGTTCCTTATATAGATTTTCAAAGGGGTAATGAAAGGTCGAATCCGAGCGATCTCAAGGCATATAGAAGGCCAGGAGTCAAGTGAGTCGAATCCATGTCAAGGAAAACTCCAAAAGGATTTGGATTGTGCACACATCCCAATGTATGCAGTTTTAGGGGTCAAACCCACGTATACACGCGATTAGGGGTTTAAAAGTCGCGTATATGAATTTTCACATGTTTTTAGGTATGTTCAAGGAAACATCAAAGGACAAAAAATGGTCCAAGGGGTTTAAGGAGTCTGCAGAGGGATAGGGGAAGGCCATACAAGTGTGATTCACCTAGAGTGGTAAAATCAGCTATAACAGATGCCCCCTAATGTGTGAGGTCAGAGGGGTCATACGATGGTCGAAATACATTATAAGTCCATCCCAGAAGTGGAGTGATGAAGGATCTCAAATGGAAGACTAGCCACCCAATCAGCATAGTACAATGATATAACTCTGCACATACTGCAAATACATATAGCAGTCCCAGATACATAAGAGTACAATGGCCATGAATAGGCATGATACAAGATATCACATAAGTGGTCATCGCCACGTACAATATACATAGATCAGAATCTCCATGATGAAGATATACAAAGGATCGTGATCTTCATAATGGCTGAAGATATACAATGGATCAAGATCTCCATAATAGCTGGAAATGTCTGACATATACTGGAATCAAGTCACGAGAGCTGAAATCTCATGAA
>LPNX010528259.1:308726-321089 GCA_001517045.1 Pseudotsuga menziesii
TGAGTGCCGGCCATTCTGTCGAGTAGGACAGATGTAAGGGATACCGCCATTCTGATGAGTAGGTCAGATGTAAGGGCAGTGCCATTCTGTTCATGGCTAAAGGATTTAGTTCCTTCCATGTCAGATGTGAGTGCCGGCCATTCTGTTCATGGCTAAAGGATTTAGTTCCTTCCATGTCAGATGTGAGTGCCGGCCATTCTGTCGAGTAGGACAGATGTAAGGGCTACCGCCATTCTGACGAGTATGTCAGATGTAAGGGCAGTGCCATTCTGTTCATGGCTAAAGTATTTAGTTCCTTCCATGTCAGATGTGAGTGCCGGCCATTCAGTCGAGTAGGACAGATGTAAGGGCTACTGCCACTCTCCGGGAGAGTGGAGGCACTTGGTCCGTTACCAGGTAGCTCAGTCAGGGACTGGGGGCCATTCTGATGAGGGTGTAGGATTCAGTTCCTACCAGGTCAGATGTGAGTGCACAAATATTTCACCACTATGGTAGGAGGGGCTTTGGCTTGGGTGAGAGTCTTCCATCACTGTGATAGGATGTGTTCTTGTCTGGATGGATGTGCCTTTCTGACGAGTAGGTCAGATGTAAGTGCTGAAATCTCTCATCACTGTGATATGATGTGTTCTTGTTTGGATGGGAGTCTTCCATCATTGTGATAGGATGTGTTCCTGTCTGGATGGATGTGCCTTTCTGACGAGTAGGTCAGATGTAAGTGCTGAGCCATTTCACATATGGTAGTTGATGTGCCTACCATGCTGGTGAATGTGAGTGCTGGGCCTTTCTGATGTGATTGTAGTTTACTACATGATCAGATGTGAGTGCTGGGCGTGCCTTTCTGACGAGCAGGTCAGATGTAAGTGCTAGGCGAAGACCTACCTAGTGGCTAGGCCTACAACCAACATGAAAAAGGGCTGACTTTGTAGAAATTCCTATGATGAGATAGTACACACATGATGATGACCAGTGGAGATCTAGATCGAGCTATGATCCAGATCCAGTTATGATGACTCCGAGAGATCCAGATCGAGTGATGATCCAGATCCAACAGTAGTGATCCAAGTCGAGTGATGATCCAGATCCAGTCCAGTGATGATGATCCAGATCCAGTGATGACGTACTATAATGATCCAGATCGAGAGATGATCCAGATCCAGATGACTTGAAGATGAAGATGACTTGAAGACGAAGATGACTTGAAGACGAGATGATCCAGTTGATACAGAGAAGAAGACCAATGCTGAAAATTATGTCGAAAGAATACCTTCCTAGTTAAGAGGGAGTGTTGATGTATATGTAACTTCGGAATGTATTCTTCTATGTATTTCATGTATTGTAACCCGATGTTTATTCCGGGATGTTTCTATTATGCATTTGAGTCATGTTGTCTTACCCCGATGTTCCGATTGGGAGGATTAATAATGTAAACAAGTCATATCAAGTCATTAGGTAAGTCCCCACAGTTTCGGGGCACTTGGGTTATTATACACTAATTAAGGTGTAGGCTCAAGTATGTAATTGTAAGTTAAGCCTACATGGTTGAGTGCACTTCAAGTCAACGGAAGAATATAAATAGAGAGTGAGAGTCTCTCTATTTATCACTTGTGAATTACATCACTTGCTCTCTCAAGTGTGGCGCACCTTTAGAGAAGGAAATACTTTGGCTTGACAGAAGACAGAAGGCTGCTTTTGTGTTGGGAGGTCATCTTACTGTTTTGGGTTTCACATCTTGTGGTGATACTATCTTAGAGGAAGTTGAGGGGTTTTCTCCATTTATGGTTTCCCCTGTCAAAACTCTTTGTGTCTCTTGTCTCATGTGATGTGCTTATGTTATTGCTGTGCTTGTTATTCTCTCAGTGAAAAGATCCTAACATAATGCTAGCTTAAATGTTGAAAAACTAACAAAACCAACACGGCTGGGTTTAATAGGCCTTCAACAGATCGGCCAAGCCAGCACAGTCCAAAGGACAACCACTGCATACCAGCAGCAAAACAACCCTTCACTGCCCTGTGAAGAAGCAAAGACGACCAGGGATAGTCCCAAGCAAATGATGAGCACAGCTCAAGCCCACAAGGCAACACAGAGTTGTTCTTGGCCCTACCGTGGCCAAAACAACTAAGCTGCAACCCCAAAACCAGGGTACTCTAGCAGCCACAAACACATAATGAATGATAGCAATAATCCACAGTCCCAAAACATGGAAACTCAGCCAACAGATTGGAAATCAACAGTGGCCCAAAACGAAATTGAGCACCACAACCAACAAAATGTGGGGAAGATAGCAGCCCCAAAACACAAGCAGTGAGCACGACTCACAACATGGGAAAACGACCCCAAACAGTCTGTGCATGAGGGAACTTGCACCAGACCACAAAACACAGAGGAAAAACATATACACAGCCACAAATCAGTAAGGAAGCTTACACACCGTCCCTGAGTGTAGAAATGGCTCTTGCACTCGAAAATCCTGAGTGACAGCCACGATTTCACCCATTCCCTGTGTGAGAAAAACCAACCTGTGCGTGAGGAGAAACAACTTCGCCTATGCGCGCGAATCAACCATCGTGATGAAACAGAATAAAGAATCCCCTATGTGCGCGAATGAACAGAACGACGGTGCACAGGAGGAAGTTGAACTCATCTCTGCGTGAGACATCCACAGACCAAATCCTGCATGAGGATTAACAGGCAATCGGGAGAAAAACCCAACAGACCATCCGAAATCAGGTGAGAATGAACAGACCACGGCTCTATGCGTGGGCATGACCGACCACTGCTCTGCGTGAGCCTCAATAGACGTCACCGTGAAGGTGAACTGACCGGGATGGAGTGGATTGAATGGAAAGTCGTGGGTGGAGTGGGCGTGTGGGCAAAGGACTGACAGTCCTGCCACCCCACTCCCAAAACAATAACTGCCCCAACTACCTCCATCAAGACATCAAAACGGTTGGGTGAGACAAGGAAAGGTGGCAAACACACAAGGTGGTAACACATGGGTTTTTCCCCCATAACCAAGGTTTGACATCCCCCACCCCTTATCCTTCGGAACCATGCCCTTTTCATTCAACATTGCACTGTCATAGCTGATTGTGGTTTTAGTTTTAATTGATGTGCGTATTTACATGATGCCAAATTATAATGTGCCAAAGGGTACGATAAACCATCGGCAGCTATCCCCATTGTCGAAACACACACACAACCAAATCGATGGTGGGGCTTTTTCCTTGAGCTCCTCACCACGATTAATTACAATATATACATCATGCAAACGGGGTCAAAACCAGGGACATTACATTCCCCTCCCCCTTGGAGTAACACCGTCCTTGGTGTTCCATTACATAAAGGCCTGTATATACAATACATATATAATTGCACATCAAAATTTCAAAATTGCAGATCTGTCCCACGTTCAATCATTTATGTTGAACGTTCAAGACCAAGCCCCTCGGATTCCATGGACTTCTCCTACTGGTTCTCAGCTTCCAGCTGATCCCAAAGTCTAGGAACTTTGCGGCTATTGCCCTCATCATGTTCCCTCATTAGGCAGTCCCGGCATAAATGATGTCCTCCGCATCTCCAGTATCTCACTAGAAGCTTCATCTTTACCTACTCAATTTCCTTTGAGTCTTCATGCCTAGACCATTTCCTATCGGGTCACTTGGGCAATTGTCCCGTTGCTGATCCACCTTCCTTTCCTTTGCCGATTGCTCCCAGAAGGCTTTTCACCTCTCTTTGCAAACCAATAGATTCTTGCAAAATCTGGTGGTTCATCTCATTCTGCCTTCTCTGTATCTTGAGCATCTCCCCAAGATTCTCTTGGGTCTTGGCAATCATTTGAAGGAGACTTCCAGCTAAGTCCAACAACTTTTGATCTGCTGCCATATTCAATGTGCACCACCTGGTTTCACCTTTCTCACCTGTGAAATGCACCATTGAAATTTTATCAGACCAAGCATAATATAGACATTAAAATCAGTCAGTTAATTACCCAATTGGCATGACAGTCCAAGCCTCATCAAGGAGACTTTCATATTTTTCATGCCTTCCCAACAGGCACATGAGCTCATTCATGTTCATTCTTGGGCAGGGAATTAACCATTCCAGCATTCACAGTTTACTTTAAGCAAATACACACATTTCGTTTCAATCATACATGCATTAAACAATCCTTTGTTTTCACAATGCATAAATGTATATGTATATATAATCAAAAGGCAAGAGAGAGAAGTAATAGTTTTTTTCCCTCTTTATTTTGTTCCATCCTGGAACCCACACCATGACAGTGGCTTTTCATGCTCTCAGCCTCTTTCACTTCACCATGAATGCTAGGCCAATCTCTCTTGGTCATGACACTTAGTGTCTTTGGTCCATTCTAGACCTCTAAACCATGGAGTCTCTCCACATGGTTTGTCTCGGCTGCTAGGACTCCCCCGTCTTACTAGCACCTTTTTCATTACTGCTCATTCTGAGATTTCCAGGACAGTCACATGTCCATATGCACCCCTAGGATGCTCTCATGGTCCTCGCTCCCAGCGATACCTATATCCAAAC
Source organism: Pseudotsuga menziesii (assembly GCA_001517045.1). Lineage (NCBI taxonomy): Eukaryota > Viridiplantae > Streptophyta > Pinopsida > Pinales > Pinaceae > Pseudotsuga > Pseudotsuga menziesii. The sequence continues at coordinate 313,279 of LPNX010528259.1, forward strand.
ATTGAATAAATTCACATGTTTAGTTTATTCACATCAGTTTTATCTCTAGAACAAGAGCTCAAACATCATAACCAAATCATATACACATGTATTTTCATAAGCAAAATAATCCAATACTTATCTGTATTGTGCCTTTCCTCATTCATCCACAGGATCCTGCTTCGCTTTGCAAGCCTTGGGATCGCCTATGGACTTAGATGTTAGGTCAGCACACAGGATTCTCCTCAACATCAAATAATTAATGTCTAGCCAGTACATCCTCATGTCGACTGGTCTTGGAACTTTATCATGACCATTTCTAGGTCCAGGATCTACTATGGATCCCCAGGCATATAACAGCCCAACATACACTTATATCAACAATAACCCTTACTCCGCAACCCCTCACAACAACCATTTACCATTTTACCTTTTACCTTTAGCCTGTCAACACAAGCAACACAAGCAATGCAAGCAAACTCATCAGCGTTATTGCTCAAAAACTGTAATCACATTTCTCATCATTCACTATCAAGTATTGAGACACCAGGAGTGCGCCCACTCCCTAGGGTGTAATCAATATTGAAAACCCTTTCATGACTCAACATCGAAAAAGTGTGCACCCTTCTCCGGTGTGTGCCATGTAGGCCCTATTCATATTCAAGCGATCGGTAATCATGGAAATAAAATCAAACATGTTTTGCATATGGAATTTAATAATTAAGCATGCATATTCATAGCAAGGGTCACAGAACACTTATCCATTTGCTGTCGCAGTATGCCTTTGTTAAGGAGGAATGGAGGCTCCTTCCCTGAGTTAACAGTCCCTTAGTTTGCCATCCCAACTCCTTTTTACATTTCATATTCACACATGTCTTACCGACATACTTTATACCATCTCACTCATGTTACTACCAAACATGCAGTGTAGATGAGACATTTCCAAAATGTTCAATGGCGTTTCACCCGAAACCCATTTCCAAGGGAAAACCTTCCCATGAAGTTTGGCTCTTGTAGGTCATCACACATGATCTTCCTGTGGTGTGTATCCCTAACACATTCATCAAATAGCCAAACAGTCAATCATTACCTGATAATACAATCCAATTGATCGTTCCATAACCAAGCAATGACATTTGCAATTCTGTCTACTGTAGAAATTGACTTGTTTAGTTGTGGGTTTCTTGTAAGCAGCACTACTATGCCCATTATAACTTTATGCTTACTATCATAACATGATTACCCACTTACCATGTGTCCCTCCTGACACAATCTTATACAAGCCAACAATGATTAGTAGTCGTCAACAATTTCTTAAATTCGAAATTCACAATTCAAATTTATCAACCAACTAATTTCACAACCATGAGACTCTTCTCATAAAGTTTGGCTCTTTTACATGGTAGATTCTGGAATTGGTTAGGGTCTTACCTCTCACTGCCATGCTCAAAATAATCTACCTGAAACATGAGCTACAAACATCCAACACAATCTTATGCAAGCCAATAGTGGCTAGTAGTTGTCAGTAATTTCTTAAATTCGAAATTCACAATTCGAATTTAATAAGCTCTTTCACATGGTAGATTCTGGCATTGGTCAGGGTCTTACCTCTCACTGCCATGCCCGAAACAATCTACCTGAAACATAATCTTGAATCAACCAAACACTTAGTAAGTGATGCATATAACCTTTTCATTGCTACAACCATCACTGAAGCATTTTCAAAATATAACATTCAAATACTTCCAGCTGTTAGTCACATTAATATATGCAATCATTATCATATTAACATTTGCAAGGCATAGTCACATCATTCATGCAATCAAATGAAATGTTTAGATACTATTTACTTCACAGGCGTATCATTCATACCACATTGCTCTTCAATAGAGCATTTCTGGTAGCCAATTGATCATGACTATCCTGCATTCATAGCAACCTCTGAAATGATTCCTGAACTATCATCAATTCACCATTTCGGTCATTAGTTAGTCCGCATATCACATGCATTCATCTCAATGCATTCATGCAATACATCACAACATTGCACATACACTTATGCAATCAATCATTCACACCCTTCATAGGCATACATCCATTGCATAACTACAAGGTTCATAAAATATTTCCAATGCCTATCCATTCATGCTATCTTGCATTCAATATACCGTGCATGGCCTAATCATGACTAATTCATATATGATGCTTTACTATAATCAATATCATGACACTTTTCTATGTTCCAACATCCACATGGTATGAGGTCTCTTACCTGTACCAATCCATGGAATTTATCATAAGCAAACTCTTACCTGCCTGGGTCGTACTTACACCCTTGATATGACCAATTTGGTTGGTCCTTTGTAGGAGTTTGTAGAATTTGCTCACCAAATTTTGTCCTGGACATGTTGCTTTACCCCTTCTCCATAGGGTTGCTGGTCTCATTCATCAGCATCAACAACATATTCATTCGGGTCCATGTCATCGTTGGTTTTGCCACTAATGCCAACATCAAAGCAATGATTATCATTAGTGGTTCATTATATATATATAATTTCCAATATTCTTACCAACATGCAATATCCTATGCATGCCATACATATCCTCATGCATTTCAAGCATAAATTTAGGAAATGTAGTTATAATCAGCAAGACAGAGTTTTAAGGAAACTTCCCTTTTCAAGTCTTTCATCCTGGCATGGAACTACTTTTCCATATAGCAGCTGATTGAATTCATAGTCCTTGCTACCTCTGGGCATGTAATTGTTCATATTTGTCGATTTGATAGCAGCGGCCATCATTAGCACTTTGCTGCTTCATGCTCAGATTCTGGTGCCTTTCCCCTGTTCCCTACCCGACAAGCTTTCCAATGCCTATCCACATGCTTCCTTCCGACCCCGGATGTGAAAAGCACACCACTTCTAAGAATGAAGACTTTCACCAAGTCTCAGGCAAAACACACAACTGTATTTTGGTCTAGAATGCTAACTTTAGCCACCTCATTTCCGATGCACCATTCATATTTTATGAATTTTGGGTTTAACTAATTTGCCCAAAACATAGAATTTTCTTTTCACATGAACGACTGTCTCATGGGACAACGGGGGTCAAGGGGGCTTGCCACTGCAGGGCGGGTCGAGGGCAGCGCCCTCGTTTTTTTTTTTTTTTTGTAAATCTTTAATTTTTGCGCAATTTGGCGCATCAGATCGCTGCCACTTTCTCCATTTTCAGCCCTGAAAATCCACTAAAAACTGCTTGAAAACCCTACTGAAAAATAGCTGAATTTTCCTTTGTTAAATCGGGTCTCTTCCCCAATTATTCTTCCGCAGAATCGGCTCTCGGAACCACTTTCTTCTTCCGCAACAGTGGCTCTGGGAACCGCTATTTCTTCCACAACGACGGCCCTCTCTCCCGTCGGAAGACTTAACGGTTTCGCTTCCGCAACGGCGGCTCACGAAACGCTTTCTTTTCTGAGCGGCGTCGGCAGTCTTTCTGATCGAAAGAATTAAGGCTTTCGCTTCCGCAACGGCGGCTCGCGAAACACTTTCCCTTCCGATTGGCTGCTCCTTCTTTAAAGAAATTTTTAGCTTCAGGCGTCGGCGGCCTTTTGGATCGGAAGCCTTAATGCTTTCGCTTCCGCAACGGCGGCTCTCGAAGCCATTTTTCTTCCTCCTGGCCGATGTTTTCTATACTTAGTCGATTTTCAAAACCGACTTCCTTCTTTCTTCTGATGCTTGATCGGCTCCATCATCCTTATTTTTGTCGGTGAAATAGTTCATCAACAGCCGCAATGACGACCCACCAACTCCATGCATCTTCCGATCGGCGGTCCAACCCGATCGGCATCGGCAGGCTTTTACATCGGAAGCCAAATGGCTTTGGCTTCTGCAACGGTGGGCGCACGAGCACTTTCTTCCTCTGACGGTCAATGATTTCGAGCCCTTAACCTCCTCGACGGCGTCGACGATCGGAGGACTTTTCCGTCGGGTGCGTAGTTGCTTTGCCATCCGCAACGGCGGAAGTCCACTTCATTAACTCTTCCGCAACGACGGAAGTTAACTTCACCAACTCTTTCACAACGACGGAAGTTCACTTCGCCAACTCTTCCGCAACGGTGGAAGTTCACTTCGCCAATTGTTTCGATTGGGGAACACTTAGACAAATTTTCAAAATTTTGTCTTTCTTCTTTCTGCCAAATATAACACATGTCGGCGGTCGGACCACTTTCCCGTCGGACGCTTAGTTGCTTCTTCATCCGCAACGGCGAACGTCGATCTTCTATTTTCTTTCGACGGATACCGGACACTTAGAAATTTTCCAAGAATTTTCCCTCCAACTGTGCTATGTCGGACGTGCTTCCATCCAGCCTTCCGCAACGGCGGAAGTTACTCCGTTAATTGTTCCGATGCGGAACACTTAGACGACTTTTTGCAGCTTTCTCCAAACTTTTCCGGCGGGTCTGTTTTCCCTTAGTGCTTCCACAACGGTGGAAGTCCTTTTTCCTAGCTCTTCCGCAACGACGGAAGTCTGTTCCACTTAGTGCTCCGATGAACCACTGTTCAAACACTTAGAATTTTTTTTTTTTGAATTTTTCCATTCATCCACTGTCATCAAAGCTACTGTTCTGCTGAACATAGAAGGTAATTCCACCTTCTGTCACTGCATCCTTCCTGGCCCATACAGGCCCATTGTTGCAACCTTGGGCTCTGATACCATACTGTCATGTCCCCATCCCTCAGACTGACGAAGAGGACGCGACGAACACCACGAACAGAAGGGCAAACAACCCCATGAACACCAACAAAAGACATCAATACTAAAATTAAAGAAACTTAAACATAACAGGAATGCTAAACATACAAGCATACACAGATGCATAATTCTTCAATCATACAGCGGAAGCAAACATACATTCCAACATTAATCATGTTCATCATAATTCATTTGAAAACAATAGATTAATTGCAGAGATGAAACAACAATGGTACTTATCTCTTGATGAAGAATCCCGCAACCAGCTACGTCGCTGCAATGTTCCACCCAACCATAGGCCAGCGTGCTCATCAATCTCTTAGCAACACTGCCACCCCCGAGTTGGGCATGATTCCTCCAGGATAAGGGTCATTGCAGGCTTACACATAGCTAAGGGACACGATCAGCAAACCAACACAGCTGGGTTTAATAGGCCTTCAACAGATCGGCTAAGCCAGCACAGTCCAAAGGACAACCACTGCATACCAGCAGCAAAACAACCCTTCACCGCCCTGTGAAGAAGAAAAGATGACCAGGGATAATCCCAAGAAAATGATGAGCACAGCTCAAGCCCACAAGGCAACACAGAGTTGTTCTTGGCCCTACCATGGCCAAAATAACTCGGCTGCAACCCCAAAACCAGGGTACTCCAGCAGCCACAGACACACAATGAATGATAGCAGCAATCCACAGTCCCAAAACAGGGAAACTCAGCCAACAGATTGGAAATAAACAGTGGCCCAAAACGAAATTGAGCACCACAACCAAGAAAACGTGGGGAAGACAACAGCCCCAAAACACAAGCAATGAGCATGGCTCACAACATGGGAAAATGACCCCAAACAGTCTGTGCATGAGGGAACTTGCACCAGACCACAAAACACAGAGGAAAAACATATACATGGCCACAAATCAGTAAGGAAGCTTACACACCGTCCCTGAGTGTGGAAATGGCTCTTGCACTTGAAAATCCTGAGTGACAGCCACAATTTCACCCATTCCCTGCGTGAGGAAAACCAACCTGCGCATGAGGAGAAATTGCTTCGCCTATGTGCATGAATCAACCATCGTGAGGAAACAGAATAAAGAATCCCCTATGTGCGCGAATGAACAGAACAACGGTGCACAGGAGGAAGCCGAACTCATCTCTACGTGAGACATCCACAGACCAAATTCTGCATGAGGATTAACAGGCAATCGGGAGAAAAACCCAACAAACCATCCGAAATCAGGTGAGAACGAACAGACCACGGCTTTGCGCGTGGGCATGATCGACCACTACTCTGCGTGAGCCTCAATAGACGTCGCCGTGAAGGTGAACTGACCGGGATGGAGTGGAGTGAATGGAAATTCATGGGTGGAGTGGGCATGTGGGCAAAGGACTGGCAGTCCTGCCACCCCACTCCCAAAACAATAACTGCCCCAACTACCTCCATCAAGACATCAAAACGGTTGGGTGAGACAAGGAAAGGTAGCAAACACACAAGGTGGTAACACATGGGTTTTTCCCCCATAACCAAGGTTTGACATCCCCCACCCCTTATCCTTCAGAACCATGCCCTTTTCATTCAACGTTGCACTACCATAGCTGGTTGTGGTTTTAGTTTTAATTGATGTGCGTATTTACATGATGCCGAATTATAATGTGCCAAATGGTATGATAAACCATCGGCAACTATCCCCATTTCCGAAACACACACACAACCAAATTGATGGTGGGGCTTTTGCCTTGAGCTCCTCACCACGATTAATTACAATATATACATCATGCAAACGGGGTCAAAACTGGGGACATTACATTCTATATACCATTTCGCGGCAGGCCCTGTAAGGGTGCGTTGAAATAGTCTCAAACGGATTGAGTCCTAATTTAAGGAATTCGAAGAGCACCATAGGTGAAAGGTAGTAACATGTTCGCTCGTATCCTCTCCCGGTTTGCCCTCGAATTTGGGTATGTCCGAGGGAAGCTTAGTAGGGACAGCCGGCCAAGCCGGGTCATGAGCTACAAGATCGTTCGTTAATCTCGACAAGTCAGGAAGATTCAACGTTGCGAGGAAAGGGAGCCTAGGATGATGAGGTCGATGGACCGCTCCCTAATAGTTTTGATTCACATAGGTCTGATTACCACCATGGCCTTGGCCATAGTGCCCTCCTCCCATTTGACCCGTATAGGGTGGCATGGAAGCACCATAGTGTGGTGTACCTTGACTATTCGGAGCTACAAAGCCATAATTTGGAGAGTAAGCAGGTTGTTGATACCTGCCCCCATAAGGTGAAGAACCCTGTCCATACTGCATCCCATAATAAGGTCCACAAGTCATTGCATGCGACGTCCCATGAGACACTCTGTAAGTAGGAATATATGCTCTGGAAGTAGGAATATACATTCCAGAAGTAGGAATATACGCTCTGAAAGTAGTAACATTACCTCTAGAAGTATGAACATAACCTCCCGAAGCAACAGGTGGTATGTAAACTTGAGACACAACTGGTCTAGTAATCATAGTACGGACATGAATCGTAGCAACGTTCCGGCCCGAAGGACCACGTGAATGAGGCGGAGGGTGAACATTCGAAGAACTAGGGATAGAGGATCAAGGGACCTGAGTAATTATGTACTTGTTATTCCCTATAGTCACTCGTCTTGGATCTGGTATCCTAATAGGATCACTAACCCTAGACCTAGGAGGAATATGTGATGTAGCTTCCACCGCCGGGATGGAAGGTGTAATGTGACTTGTGCTCACAAACCTCTCCGCATGGTAAATAATGAGAGTGCCCCAAGGCATAGCGCTAGGCTCAAACTCAGATTCAACATGGAATGCCAAATCGTATGTAGGAAAACCAGACATACCATAACTACCATAACTAGTGCTCGCGGGTTCGAAATGAGTCTCATCATCCTCCGACATTCCATACCGGCGATGTGTCAATGGGGAATCAACCTTAGAGTAAGTAAGTCTATCATTGAAAGTACTTATCTTAGAAATCACAGGACCTAACTCAGTCAAGTCGGGTGAAGGATCATAGTTAGGAGTAAACTCCCCATCTTCCACATGAATGGGAGAAGGTGGTTCAGG
>LPNX010528259.1:321827-382740 GCA_001517045.1 Pseudotsuga menziesii
CTGCTCACATTGCCTCATGCTTAACTCCCTTTTGAGAGGAGGATCTTGAGCACGGGGGCTTCACTTGTTGACCAATATCCTATCACGTTCGTTCATATTGTGGGTTTTAAAATTATAAAAAATTGAACCAATATATTGCAGGTATTGGGGGGATGAGGGGTTTAAGGTGGGGGTGGGTAGGGTGGTTTATAAGGATTGAGGTATAAAAAGGGGCGGGGAGGAGGTTTTAAGTATTGGGAGGGGGTTTCAACAAAAAGTGTTTGGGCCAATATCTCTCGAAATTAAGGGTATTCTTTAATATCCCATGATCGCATGTGCTATGTGAGACGTTCACTAAGTGAAGTCCCCGTGATCCTGAGAAACACTAGTTATACCAAGGAATTTCACACACTCACCTGGACAGACACATACATGTTGTTGTTTAGTGGTCTTGGAGAATTGACTCACAATGAACTATTCCAAGACCCTAAAACCTAATCTTGTTGGTGAACCCTATCAAATAAAATAGTGTAGTTCATTTTAATTAAGTGTTGATTTTAATTGGCTTTATTACTCAAAAGAGGGATATGGTCGCACAACTAATGTTGTTATGACACAACATGAAGTAAAATGCACACCTAACAATAAATGCAAATGCATTGTGTCCATGAAAAACAGGGTATGCTACTACGTGAAATGCATAATTTTCTTCAAATGATAAATGCAAACTTTCCTATATGAAATCCTGACTAATACTCCAAAGCAAATCTAGTGCAAGTACAATGCAAAATGCAATATGCAATGCATGATGATGAGCAAATATTTTTGGATTTTTTGAAATAAAAATGAGATATAAAAGCAAAAGAATGGCTCTACAACCCCCAAACTCTGCAAGCAACACTCAAGCAAAGCACTAAGGTAAAATAAATCTAATGCACTAATCCCAAAACAAAAAATCGAAAATGCAATGATAAGAACATTCTTAAAAAAGAAATTTTACCCTAAAAAAACGTCTCTGGTCGAAACAGAGGTGTATACAAACTCTAGCAGCATCAAAGGAGACTCAGCAATCATCACAATTCACCCAGCAACCATCCAACTTCCTCTAGAAGGAAAAACTAAGGGCATATGCGACTGTTCGCAGTAAACCCGCGTGTGTATGTGGGAATAGCAGAGAAACCCGTGTATATATGTGACTGTGAGTTAAAAACTCACATACAGGAAGAAAGGTGCATAAAAATAAAGGCAAATAGACAAGCTGAGACAAAATTCACACCAATCAGACACTGCCAGGCAAACATGCCCCCAGACTTGACACATAAATAAAAGAACAAGAGCAATTCAAAGTCATTGAATTCCGATGGAAAACCCCCAAAGGACAACTACTAGGAACTCCCCAGTGGAGTCGCCAATTCTATTACGGAGAGAAATTCCTATGGCTTGGGGTACCACAACAGACAGCTTGACTCCAGAAATAAATCCTTTCCAATATGCAATAGAAATTAAATATCTAACACTAAAGGATCATACCTCGTACCTTATTCCAGACGGTTGAAGTAGATCCCCGTTGAACTTTCCAACTTTAGCTTGAATTGATTAATCATGTCCTCAACAACAAGTAAACAAGACAAACATACTATATATCTTGGTGTTAGATCTATTCTAACATATATAATCAACAATGTATAAGCATTTGAAATCACCCATGGATGAAATATTCATTCAAACATACCTTATTGGGCAGGAAAAGATATTTCTATTAATATAAAATCAAACATTACAATGGATACAACCTCTGTCGGCACGTCTGCGAATCAGAGAAACTGAATCCCCCACTTGGGCCTCCACCACCTCAATCCTCCATCTCTCGATAGCAAGCTCACAAGCAAAAGGAAAGCTTGGGAAGAACACAAAAGTGCTCCAAGGGACAAAGGGATGCAGACTCAAGCATAAGTTTTGGCAACAATGGACTATAGTTTCTTTGCTCTCAATTCTCTCTTATGCCTTCAATGTACCAAAGAGTTCCTTATATAGCTTTTCAAAGGGGTCATGAAAGGTCGAATCCGAGCGATCTCAAGGCATATAGAAGGCCAGGAGTCAAGTGAGTCGGATCCATGTCAAGGAAAACTCCAAAAGGATTTGAATTATGCACACATCCCGATATACGTGGTTTTAGGGGTCAAACCTGCGTATATACGCGATTAGGGGTTTAAAAGTCACGTATATGAATTTTCACATGTTTTTAGGGATGGTCAAGGAAACATCAAAGGACAAAAAATGGTCCAAGGGGTCTAAGGAGTCTACAGAGGGATAGGGGAAGGCCATACAAGTGTGATTCACCTGGAGTGGTAAAATCAACTATAACATCGAGGTCCCTATACAATTTTTACCATGAGTACTACCTCTGAGACCTCGAAGTTCCCTCCATCCCCGTTATCCGGATCGGGGGGAGGAACCTTTGAAGTTCCTCCTTCATCTACTATATGGATTCTTGGGACTTTGATTTATATCAACCCTCGTGGGGCTGGTCCTTCCCATACGGTACAACCAAATTTTTCAGAATTTACATCCTTTAATCGAAAATTTGCCTCGGGAAGGTCGAGTATCAAGACACAGTCAATTTCCTTTGGTACAGGTCCTTTTACATTCGGCATGTCAGATATCACTACTAGTATTATGTCACTCGTCCCAAGTTCTAGTGTGTGCCCTAGTGTTGGAGTGGGGGCACATCATCCCCTTACCTTGCGCATCAATTTGGAAGTGGTCATATTCCTTTCTTTAATCCATTTGTCGAGGATTTCCACTTGCTTCATTTGGTCTTCACACTAGCGTTCATTCCCATGGGGGTGGTAGTGGATACGTGAGCATTGGGTCTACAATTTACATTATGTATTATGTCCCATCGTCCACTGCACCAATTTTGTCGAATTATTTTCTAATGACAATTCCTCCCTATATCCCACACGAGCCCTTGGGAAGGTATGATCCATTTAGTTACATTGTTCCCTCTTCATCTGGTACAATTTTGTTTGGAGGTTATGTACCTCCCCAAGTGTTAGGAGGTCATTCGGTATACTAGTCAAATAACTATGGTTATATGGTTCCTCCTTCTCAAGGAATACCTCACTACCAAATACCCATGCATCCTTATATGGGCCATATGTGAGGAGGCTACTATCCTATTAGCCAAGGTCACGACCTTTACCAGAATTAGCCTTATATGAACCAGTCCTTCTAGGGAGCTTGGAATCAAATGATAAAACCTAGACTCCCATTTTTAGCCACATTGAATTTTCCTGGCTTATCTAAACTTACAAATGACCTGATGTGTCATGATCTGACGTAGCCCCTTTTTCCCGCCAAGCTTCCTTTGAATATGCTAAAGTTTGAGGGTAAGAATGGTGAGGACCTTGGTGATCATGTGACTACTTTTCATCTATGGTGCTCTTTGAATTTGTTGAATCACAATTCCATTCAACTAGGACAATATATTTTCCTATGGGCACATATCAGACCTTTGATGACTTAACCTTGGTCTTTCTCAATCACTTTCAGCTGTCGGTGCGTTATGATGTCAGTACCAAACTCTTGTCGACTTTTTGGCAGGACAAGGCCACCCATAATTCTGACCACATTCAAGAGTGGTGTAGATGAAAGTGATTAATTAAGGCCAACATTCCACCTGAATTGTTACTGGAATGGTTCCTTAAGTCTTTATCACTGTATATCACGAAGGATGTTTCTACGGCTGGAGTGACTACTGAGGAACAAGCTATTTTTAGAGCTCAATAGTTAGACTTGATTTATGCTCAGTCTAGGATTCTTTACAATATTATCCCTAATGCTCTGTAGTCAAACCATGATCCCAAGTTCAAACCCGAGCCACATGCCAATGGAATTGTTGGATCCGTAAGTATGAAAGATGTGTACTAGGTTACAAATCAAATGAAGAGTTTGTCTATTAACTAGTCTATGTCCAGATAGGCTAAAACCTCTTCCACACCCACCCAATCGACATATGTACATTTCATGCAATCATCGAACCAGAAGGGTAACTACCAACCCAGATGAAATAGGAAGAAGGGGAGAAATAATAAGAGGGGTGGGAATAAAAAGGAGAATCCTAACGATGATAAGAATGCCAAGAATGTTGAGGGGAACAAGAAAGATAAAGGAAAGGTAAAATTCCCTTGTAAGCTTTGTAGGGGAGACCATCTTACCAACTTGTGCCCTCGAATTGAGGATGCCTCAAAGTTTATCGCACAGAGCCCAACTGTGTTGATCGATCCCCTTCCTCACAACCAAAATATAGCTTTGAGGACCTTGACCATTGGAAGTGGTTCTGGTGGGAGTCAAAAACCACCATTCATAGAAGGCGATTAGAGTTGTATCAATATGATGTTAGTTGTTCACGTTGTGACCCGTTCATGAGATTATGGTCTGTCACAACCCAACATGGGTAAAGAGCCTCCACCTCCAGAGATTCCCTTGCACATCGATAAGCATGAAGGTATACCACGCGTACTGAAAGGTGTCTTAAATAGTTTGGGTCATAATCCCAATGCTTGAGCTACCCAACAGTATTCTATCATTGAGGATTTGGTTTAGACTCCTTGTGCGATGTTGTCTTTAGAAGTACTTTAGACTTGTCCCTCACAGAGAAGAGCGTTGTTGGCTGCTTTAGGAATAGCTGACCCAAGTGGCTCTATTGTTGTTAGATTCGAGACTCATGAGGTCTAGCCTCACTTGCCTTACCATATGGATTTTCAAGTCCATGTGGAGTGTTTGAATAACACCGTTAAACACACAGTTGTCGATGAAGGCATTGAGACCTCTGTGATATCTTTGGCTTATTGGAAATGACTTAGCTCTCCCATGTTGTCTAAATCCATGACTATGCTGATAGTTTTTTATGGTTGTTCTTTCAGACCGCATGGTATTATTCCCTCCCTTTAAGTCCAATTTGGGGGAAAGATCATGCTGGTCAAAGTTGAGGTGGTTGATGCACCCCTCGACTATAATATTTTACTGGTCCAAAACTGGATTTATGCTATGAAAGCAATCATATCGTCAGTATTTTGTGTCGTGTGCTTTCCTTACGAAGGTATAATTTTAATGATCAATCAATTGTCATTTGATAATTCTAGTTCATCAGCATCGTTGGGTCCTACTATCTCAACTATTGATAATTCTCAATCGGCAACTGAGATTGTTGGCATCATAATGTATCCTTCATTGATGGGAACTTTTAATATTTTGGCATTGATTTATCTATTGATTCTTCTCTAGGTGGTGTTTCGTCACCTTTGAGTCAAGTCTCATTTCATACATCATATTTGAGTGACCCTTGGACTCTTCCTTCTTCGGTTAATTCAGATGAAGATACTACACCCATCAGAGTAGAAATGTCATTGTCTGAAGCACAAACCACTTATCAAGTTGTACTTGATCTTACTGTAGACGTTCATTCTTCCCCTTCATGGATGGAAGATGAGGATCTCTTTGCATTGCCTGCTAGGGATTCTACATTGTCATGCTCACATGATTGTCTCGACGACACTTTTTCTTTAGAAGAAGTTATTTTCGAGGCCATGACTAGTCCAGAACAACCTTGGGAGGAGATGCATCATCGATCTTATTTTAGGTGATGACTTTAGGACGACCTTAAGTGAGAATGTTGGTCATCCCATGATCCCATTAGGAACTCATGGTATATATTCCAAAGGGAAACATGGCGAACACATCATCAACTATTGCTATCAACATTTTTCAAATTCCTGGTAAAAATGAGAACGTTTACATCAGTGTTGATTGCTCACCTTGGGAAATTAAAACACACACTGAGCTCTTTAAGTAATTTCATGATACATTTTATTGGTTGTATGATGAAATGCCAAGAATTGATCCCCACATTATTAAACATGAAATAAAAAATTATCCAAATGCTAAACCAGTTCGACAACGCCTACGTGCAGTGAATCCCTGTAAAGTGGCTTCCATTAAGGCTGAAATAGATAAGTTGCTTAAAGTTGGATTCATCTATCCAGTTCCCTTAACCGAATGGGTATCCAACCCCATTCCTATTGATAAAAATAAGAGGACCATCTCTGTATGTACTGATTTTAGAGACCTGAATAGGGCTTGTCCTAAAGATAAATTCTCCACGCCATTCATTGATCATATTTTGGATGAATGTGTTGGTGTTTCTTCCCTTCGACCCAAGTTTGGACCTTCTGTTATGTAAAACAAAGCCCAAGATATCGGTTCGACATAGCAAGGCACAATCAACAACACTTATGACATAGATGCAGTCTCACCTGAGATATCTCTTATGGGTAACTGCCAAAACTTGACTTCTGCAGATGGGTGGGGATTTCTTCTCCCTTGGAACTGTACCACCTCGCTCGACTGAAGTCGGTGGGTGTTTTACTTAACCTTACTGTAAGAAGATATGACACTACTTAAGTTATTCATCACATATATTATAACAATAATACAAGCTCAACACAAAGGTTATCTATCAATAGTGTGACTTGTGCATAAGAGAACCCATTCATAAGAAAATACATAAACACTTAATCACAATATACATTCTTGCGACTTAAGCACATTCATCATATACATTCATGCGACATAAACACATTCATCATCTACTTAATGACACAATATTTAACGTGAAAACCCATCCAGGAAAAACCACACAACAAGATTTGTACCCAAAATTCGACGAGAAAATCCGACAACATCTAATGAAAAGTACTGTTTTGTTGGATTTCACTTTGAAATTACAAAATTTGATTAAATTTTTTTAAATTGATAGAATCTTAGGTCAAATTTCTGACGTTACCTCATCGTATTTTTGACATACCCATAATTATATAATATGTTGTGTCTCCCAGTAACTTAATATCTATTTGTGGGCATGCCTATTTGAATATGGTAGTGGGCGATAATGGCACTTCCAAGGTAAGTTTTTGTGCCATTGCAGAAATGGTGGTTTGTATATTTAATTTGGGTATAAAAACCACTAGATCGCAAAGTCTTATTTTGAATGGAACCATGTCCCTCTACTGGATCGTGTTTTTTAAGATGAATCTACAGTGCACAATATAGGGCTCTTTTGCTATAGGAGAAGACTATTCCTCTTGTGAAATTGTGGCATCAAATTCAAGGAGAAAGGGAAGACGAGTTGCATTCAATGTTTAAGGAAGGGTGCAGTTAGTAGAAGAGAAGGAAATGAATGCCTGTGCTCACCCTCCGCCATGTCCTCCGGTAAGCGTATATATAACCAACGTCTATAGACACCAGCTTGGTATAGTAAATAGGGCTAGTAAAATAATAATGGATTAAATATGCAGGTATCTGCAACACAGGGTTTTCCCAAGCTCACGACATAGTTAGTATACTTATTAATTGCTAGTCCAAAAACATTAGAGCTTGCTTGTTGGGGTTGAAGCCCAAACCATCTTTTGAAACCTCGAACTAGTTTCCAAAGTAAAGTATAGTGCTCAATAGTAGATATTCACATATTTGTTGAAGGGCGTGGCCAAGAAAAATACGATATTTCTGCTGTAGAAGTCACAAAAGGAGAAACTTGTGATACAGTGCATGTGGGGAGTAGCTATTTCTGCTCGGCATGTTATTGAGCTATGTCTTCTGTTATAGATCTTTATTGGAATTAAATCTTCATTTTGCTGCCACTTTTTCTTGTGTGAGGTCTGATATCTACCAAATCCACTCAATATTATCTACTGAAAGGAATCTACAACAATTTATATTTGTTCATTGAAGTATGCCCAGTTTGTACAATACCAAGGAGAAAGTTGAAGTTGTGGAGGACACCTTTTTCCATTGTTGTTAGTGCATCGAATTTTCTAGGCATGTATTCACCTTATTTTTTAGTAAACTCCAGATCTAGAAATTTGGCATTAAAAGTCTGATTTATGATTTATATTA
Organism: Pseudotsuga menziesii; assembly: GCA_001517045.1. Classification (NCBI taxonomy): domain Eukaryota; kingdom Viridiplantae; phylum Streptophyta; class Pinopsida; order Pinales; family Pinaceae; genus Pseudotsuga; species Pseudotsuga menziesii. Next base: position 329,763 of record LPNX010528259.1, read on the forward strand.
TTACTATAGCATTTTATTTTGCAAGCTTAAATGTTGTGGATGGTAAATGTTACATATGCTATAAGAAATTCCTTCTAAACAATCTAAGGACAATCATCATAAGGTTTGAACAACTACTGCTAATTCAACAATCACAAGAGGAATGATAACACATGCTGAGAAATAGATAAGGAACCTAACATGAAATAGCCATGACAAATTAGTTTAAATGGCAAGATAGATGCCAAAACCGACTTTTTGTATGGTCTTATTGGAGAGGAAGTGCATATTCAAGAGTTTGAAGTATTTGTGCAAAAAATAAGGGACCATATTATAAATAAATTGAAAAAGCATTGCATGGCCCAATTAGATTCCTAAAGCATGGTATGAAAACTTTGATGGTCATTTCAAGGTCAACGATTTTCAAGGACACCCATCAAATAAAAAATTAAATGTTAGAATCAAAGGTGTGAATGACATGTAAATTTCATTCCTGGAACAACATCATATTGCCGGGAGTCACACAATGATGAGTGAGGAGGGCACAACATAATTCTGCAATTGTTGATTCAACAACAACACCACCTTAGTTCATGTGCACAACAAAGAAGGAAGATATGGCAGAAAAAGGGAAGCATTATTGTACCTTTGGGGATGCACAACAGTTATGTAGATAGAAGTAATAGAGGCTATAAGCTTCATGGAGGCTGCAATTTTTTTTTGCTCTTTCATATTTATAGTAAGATAAATAATTTCCGATAATCTTTACCAGAAACAAGAAATAAAAAGTAATATGAGAATTGGATATAGAAAATTATTCCTTCTCTATTGTGAATAGGAACTAAGGTGGTGTTGCTTCTTTCTGGAGAGGAAGTGCATATTCAACATTTTCAAGGATTTGTGCAAAAAAGTAGGGAGCATGTTGTAAATAAGTTGAAAAAGGAACTACATGGCCCCAATTAGTTTCCTCAATCCTAGTAAGAAAAAATTAATGGTCACTTCAAGGTCAATAGATTTTGGAGAGGAAGAACATATTCAATAGTTTCAAGTTGTCAATGGCATGGAAATTGTAATCCTCGAACATCATATTACAATGAATAACACAAGGATGATCGAGGAGTTAAGACCGAAAGTTAATTTTGGCATCCATATAGCCATTTGAACTTAATTATCGTGGTTATTTCATGTTAGGTTATTATATGTTACTCTGGCTTATGTTCTCATTCCTATTGTGGCACAACATGATTATGCAATTGTCGATTCAACAACAACACCACCTCAGTTCCTATGCATTGGGATGATTATGTAGCACTAGTGTCCCTTAGGGGGTGCACAACGATTATGTAGACAAAAGTAGAGGCTGCAAGCTTCATGGAGGTTTCAATTAGTTTTTTGCTCTAGCATATTTATTGGGCCAGGCATGCCAATCTTAATTTGGATTCCCATTTACCACCACTAGGCCACAATCCAATTTTTTTTTTGTGTTGACATGGAGAAGGACTTGAGGTTAGGAAATCTTGGCTTACTCTTCATGGACTAATATTGAGTTCATTCTCCTTGATGTCATGAAACTGCCTAGATAAAGTCTCCCACAGTTCTGATCATCTAGCCATTGAAACCATGTTATGAGTGTAAAACCTACTTCTATTTAGCTTGTGTTAGAAATTCGTTTCTCAATATATTTGTTTTTACACATTGTTATGTCAAATTGGCTACAACTGGTGTGTGTTCTTGGTCATACACCACCTTGGATTTTTGGTTGAGTTAGAGCCATATTTGATTGATCACCATGTTAAATTTAATAAGAGGGAGTTAGTTTTACACAAATCAAATTATATTATTTGGCTGCAAGTTATTTAGAAGTTCAAAATAACCTAATTTCTTGATGGTTTTACATGTTAAACTTGAGGCTATGTATCTTGGATTGGCTTGTTATATATATGTGTGTGTGTGTGTGTGTGTGTGGAATACCTAAACTTATCTAATATCATATTTGACACGGAGCTCAACATTGGGAAGATCAAGGTTGAATATCCAAGTTCCAATATTTGATACAGTGGTTGTGTGGATAGGATATATGCATCCTTGTGCTCAACAACTTGCATGTATGCAGCATGCCAATGTTTCGATCGGTCTAGATCACAACTTGTAGGTAAATACCATGTCAATGTTTATATAGGTATACACCAATTTCCATAGTCATTAGACCTTCATTTAGCACACAAAGAGTTGATGGATCACTTTCACTCTCATTCAGGCTATAAAATGCACCTTGCTTCTCTTGGTTCTTTCACGAGAACAAGGTTTCCATTCATTGGATTCACCTAGAGTCACTTAAACACTGGGATATATATTGGTAACATATTTTAGCAAGTACAAGGGATGATCCTATGTCACATGTATTGAAGAATTAGTTTTTGGAGGCAAACAACTCTAATATTTGAAAATGATTAAACTAACCGCTAACCATTATATTTAATCTTTTTAGTTGACAAATCCTTTATGATGTATGTTCACACTCTTCTTTGCATGTTTTGCTAATATGAATATATATCATTCTCTATACAAAACTATACATTGTACTTCTTTTGTTTCCTTATGAGGTGAATCCCCATGGGTTATTGTGTACACTCTATGTTGTCTTTCAATAATGGACAATGGTGTTTTCTGTGTTTGTCTGCTTACCAACTCATGGTTGAAAACATGTTCTGTCTTACATCAGAACATGGAAGATGTTAGGTCTTATATTCTTTTTTAATTTTATATTTGGATTGTTACATATATGCATCTCAAATTCTGTTATAAAAAAAAAATCATTTTAGGTTTCTCCTTTCAAAGAGAAACTTTATGAAAGCATCTGCCTATTGATCTACCATATTGTTTGTCTATGCAGTATGATGAAATAAGTTGTAACAAATCCTGATGATAATAACTAAAAAATAATTATTGTGTTTCTTACCCTTCAGTTACAATAGGGGAATTCTTAACAAGGAGAAAATCAACAAGATGAAGAAGAGGTTCTTGATTGTGAATGATGCTTGAGGGGCTATCATGGATTCTCAAGATGTTGTTGATGCTTCTATAAGTGGACACATTGGAGGTCAACCACATTTATTCAATGTCTTGTTTTCATATTACCTTCATGGTTTTAATAGTGGACATAGAATTCCTTCATCAATAATCTCTCTCCCATACAAAAAGAGCATACACTTAACTATAAACAATTAATGGTGGTATTTTTGTCTATTTTGGAGGCAATTAAGAGACATTGAATCAATTGTTTGGATGTGGTTCTGTTTTTTAGATTTTTAAATTATTCTCCTGCTTGTTTGAACTAGTTAATCTACCAATTGCAATGATGGAGACATGCACATTGCTAACTTTGTGGACATTTTTCAATGTAGGTTATAGTGTAGATGTTTGGTTTCCTCAACCTGCTCCAAAATATCATATGTGGCACTCCATGCCAGACCATGTTATGCCTCCTCATATTTCCAAGGACTACAATAGATGCCTAGGTGTCTGATTTTGTCCCATTTCACCCATTTGTTTCATACATATTTATTTGATAGATTTACTTACCTCATAAATAATTAAAAAAAACTCCATTATATTACACCATGGTCCACTGCATGAAGCTTTAACGCTCTCATTATTTTATTGTTTTTGTCATTATTTGGAAGTTGAAAATACAAATCATTGAAAATAAAAAGATACTTTTCCTAAGTGTTTTCTGACTGGTTGCTCATAAAATCTATACTTTAGATAAGTCATGCAACTAGAGAAAAGGATATTCTTGACAAAAAATTCAGGGTAGAAGATTTACCTTCATATAGTTACATTGTGAAGGAAGTAACTCTATCCAGCCAATACCTATAAAAATTTTATGTTGGATGACAAAGAAAAAATGGTTGCATGATTCATCCACCTGCATGATGATTTATCTAGAATATCAAACAATATGCAGTATAGATCTCACTTTCCTCAAATAAAACAATACATCAACTATTGAATTGTCAAGTACAACCATGAGATAAATGATGCTTCAAACTATTATGTAGGAATGCAGGATAGAATATTAGCATGAAAACCATCATTCAGATGACTATTGAATTGTCAAATACATTCCTGATACAATTGACGCTTTACAATATTATGTAGGAATGAATGATGGAAGATTAGCATGAAGCTCATCAAAGAAAGAGGACTTTATGATAGAGATTGATGATGGGAAATCCAGATAATGTATTGATGAAAGCTTAAAGGGTTCTGCAGAGAAAGTACAAATTACAAAAAATGATAAAATCAAAGAAGCAACTGATGAGTGAGAGGAAATGTTGAAAATGCAAAAAGATACATATATTCAAATGCATTATGAGAATTTTGCCAAGAAACATGATATTAAGAGGGAAGTACATAGGCATGAAAACTGGCAAAAGAAACATGGGGTAGGCGAGAATAAGAAAAAACCTTCTTTAAATTATAATTCTCTCTTCCTCTGCCCATACTAATTTATTTCTTAGTAGTTTATGAGCTCTTTGAGCTATTTATTTTCCTCATTCCTATCCATCTTAGCCTGCTAGTCATTCTCCAAGACCTGCAACTACCTGATGAACCTTGTATTCTATTGCTACCATATATATATAGTTTATTTCTCTTGAGTGCTTCGGGCCTGAGCCTCATATGGACTATCCCCTATCTTTGCTACTTTTCTCTCTCAGCTTCATGATCTCTTCATACTAACTCCCAACCTCCTACATTATGGAAGTAAATGTACCATTGATTCTTTTGGTGTGTTATTTTTCCAAGGTTAGGAAGTAATTTTTGCTACTTGTCAGGCTTGACACTATTCTAGTATGCTGACATACTCTCATTCGTGCTGCAATCTGATGTTTTTTTTTACAATCATTAATTTCTGAACATAATCCTTTTTTCCTTCCTGAGAGAACATTGTCCCACAGAACTAGAAGAAATATTTAGACACAGTGAAATGTCCCAACACAAACGTGGATTGCTCATTCTAGGGATTAAGTTTTGTACTTAACAAAATGTCTAGATGCTTTCTTTATGAGCATAAAATTTTAATCATCTAGAATAATATCCTCATAATGAGGGTTTCCCATTCCATTCTCCTTTACATTGACAGGGGATGCAACACTTCAAAGCTTTCATTTATAGCTTTAGTTGTTGATGTGAAATAATAAGCACCAACAACAGGAATTTGTGGAGATTAAGATTTGTTCTTGAAGGGAGTGGCTAGTGAGGACTAAATATAGAGGAAATAACAAGAATGATCTTATACATGTAGAGAGTGGCAACTATGGACATCCATATAATTCCGTACAAATTCTATAAGGAATTGTTTCAATGAAGAATGTTTATGTGTATGCATCAATTATTTTCCATTTTTGCAAATAATGATAGAAATATCTATTTTCCTAGAATTTGAGTATGAATTAATGACCATGGTGTGAAAGCCATAACATGGCCTGAAGCCTGCCTTTATCTCATGTTAGATATTTAAAGCCATATCCAGTTTCCATCTTTCGCATAAGTAATTGTACTCATAAAGCATCAAAATAAAACTACTTGCATGTCCATGTAGACCTTCATAGTCATGTCTGATGTCTCCACCTTACACAAAGAGTCAATAATAGATGTAAATATTAAGGAATTCGGGAAGAATCCTTTGCTTTCATTTCTTCAAAAAGTTTGATATTTGTATCAAGTCTATTAGATTTTGCCAGCAGTAAAATCATCTCAAAAGTGTATGCAACATGAAGGAAAAATGATTTTTCCAATGTTGGGTACATATAAAGTGCCTTATATGAGAATATTATATTCATAAACAACTTACAACATAACAAAGGAGTTATATGTTTCTGTGTTAGCCTGACTCCCAACTTCTTTCATTTGTTTAAGGCAGCTAAAATCTAGTTCTTATTTGTCAGCTATTGAGTAGTACCATATCACCTTATTCAGATTGTGTGCATTAAGTACTACAACACTCCCTTACTTGTATATTCAAGTAGATATTGAATACCATCAACTTTGCAATCTTATCAAACCATCCAAAAAATAACAATATGAAACTTGTTTTAAGAGGTCTTGGGTTTCAATTCTTGCAACCTTTAGTCTACCAGGCTAACACTAGAAAATAACGGGTATGTGATGGTCTATCTTAATTTACCTGAAAATTTAATTTTGGTAATGGAGAGAACATGCAGTATGCTAGATTTGGGGATTTGTTTCAAGAGTATTCATGAACCCCTATGCATTTAATCTTCGACATTCAATATAATAGTCGGTCAACAACAACAACTATGTAGTGCAACCTCTGGGCAGTATTCTCTTTGAACTTAGCTGCAGTGAATGTTAGAGAAGTAGGTTTGGGAACACTCGTGCTCTTCTCGAACAAAATAATTTTCAAAATTTTGGGTCTGCTAGATGCCATAGATTTGGGTCGTCTAGCAATGGGTCTGCTAGATGTTCATTATTTCCTTTTTCAAGTGAATATTTTACAAATGTTTTTCTATGTGCCTAGTCCATAAGAATCTTGGAATATCTATAAAACTACAAATGTTTACATTCTTTTTCCTTTGCTACCTTCATTAGATTTCAAAGTCCATAAAAATAAGCTATACTGGGGGTGAAGGTTCTTGGTTTCACTTCCTCCACTCTTCAAAATTGGGTTCGGGGAGCATCTTGATTGATGGGTTTCAGTGCTAAATGGATCCGATGCGTCTTTCTCAACTGTTGCACATTGAACCCATCTAGTGTTGTCGTCATGCCCAAAGCCAATCAACCATGGGTTCTTCATCCCTTGTTCTGCTAGTTTTTTTTAAACATCATTAGGCAGTCGGAATTTCGAAGCCTCAGAAATGACATCCAACAAAGATTTGATAGAAATGATGACTTCCAAGTGTCTGATTGAAGTGATATCCATCGGTTATTCGATATCTCTTTGTCAGACTTTCAATTCCTAATTCAAGTAAAAATTGCCCAAATTTACGATGATATGCTGTCAAATTATGGACGGGGTTTGAAATGGTGTCGAATAACTGATGAATTCCCATTGACGCCCAAAAAAATGTTGTCGTTGAATAACAAACACATGTTTGTCAAATTTCAGACATTAAAGCTATCAGATTTCAGGCTAAAATGTACTTGTGCCACAAAGGTGCTCTTCATTTGGCATGATAAATATATGGCATCTTGTGTCTACGCAATAAACTGTAGACTCTATTCTAGATCTTCTTGTCTTTTCTATATAGACTTCACCCTCCTATCATGCTCTATGTTCTTTTGTCATTCAATCTTCTCCTACTTGAATTTACTGTCAATCTGCACACAGCCTAGATTGACTACACTTCTCTTTGACTCTACGGTCAATGTGCACACAATATGGATCGACTACTCTTATTACAGACTCAATTGATTGACTAGCAACTAAAGCAACAAGTAACAGGAAACAAATGAAGTTAGGAAGTCACTAGGGAAGTAACCCGCATATAGCTTGGTTTCTTCCTTTTATAGAATATTTACATGTCGCATTCAACTGACTCCATTCTGTTAGCTAACAGGTTGTCATTTCTATTCTAGTTACACTTGTCAGTAGGCACTATCGTCCCAAAATAAAAAGATGTTTTTATTCCTTACAGCGTGTGTGAATCTAGTCAACTTTGTACCCACGATCTCCCAAGATTTTATTTCTAGTCATTGCGTTGTTGCACGCCTTCTCTAGCATAGTTCCTTCTGTCGCAGTTGATCTCATCGCCTCCTTTCCTTCTGTCATGGCTTATCTTCTGTCGTGAATTCTCTTCTTTCATGAGCTCTTATCCTATCGCAACTTTCCTCTACGGAAAATTCTTCTATCTTAGCTCTTTCTCTCTTATTTTCTTCTATCTTCCTATGTTGCAAATTCCTCTGTAGCCGCTTCTTCTACCTTGTTCTTCCACAACCGCTTCTATTGCAGTTTCTCCTCCATATTCATATGCTTATGTCGCAAATTCTTCTTAAAGCGATCGAACTCTTTACCTTCTTAGTTAGAATTATAATTGAATTCTCCCTATCTTTACCTAGGGCCAACAAACCCCCAACACTCACCTTTGGCTCGTCTCAATCCACGCAAAACTATTTTTCAACTTCCACATTCATGACGACTTTGCTTTGAAAATATTGAAATATTTTCATTATCTCCTATGTCTTGCGTCGTATGTCTTCTTCTGCCTCTTGCAATTGTTCAACAAGGTTATAATTGAGGTGTTCCGATGTTATAATTCCTACATCCTTTGCTGCTCATTGCACCTTCTGATGTACAAGCTGAATGATGCATGTGACTCTTTCTACTCTAGCCTGCAACTCTACAACTTTGTTAGTCCTTTGTTCTTGTTGAGTGCGGAGCACTGCAAATTTCTATTGGAGTTTCTTCATTTCTGTGGCCTTAGCCATTTTCTCTATGAAGGGTAACTTTTTCATCTAATTCTTCAGCTGAGTTGATCCTGTCTTAGTTGTGTGCAACTCCTCTGCGACTTTCTCCAATTCAGCATCATCGATCAATGCTTCCCAAGTATGAGAGACTTAGTCAATAGCCTTAGCACACCGTGCCTTTGCTTCTTCTATCTTATTTGCAGCCTCTATCATTGCTTTCCTTCTTTCTTTAGTTTTAAAATGTTATTGCTTTGGAGTAGTAGGACCGACAAGAGGGAAATGTTCATCGACATCGGTGATTATATCCCGGGATTATTGGAAAGCTGAAGACAAAATACCAGGTGCTTTCCTGGACATTCTTTTCTTTGAATTCTTCCTCCCCACAGGAAGAACATTTTCATCACCCCTTCTTCGTCGTTGATAAAATTCGATGAAATATTCCATCTCATCTTCTTCCCTTAAGAAAACATTTCCAACTATATCTTGAGCTTCTTGTATAGTTGATGGTGATGTTGCAGGCTTGCGTTGTTGTTTATCGTTATCTGAGCTCTGGTTTGGACCGTCAGATTTTACCAATGGATACTTTTGATTCTGCTTAATTTATCCACGAGTGTATCTGACGATTTAGGTGGAATATCATATGGTATCCAAATTTCAACTATTGTTTCTTTATCTTCCATCGTTAGTGTTGAGACAAATTTATTCTTGGGAAAACCATAATGCTTCTTTGTTGATGATCCAGGTGAGTTGGGTCGTAAAATTACTTTAGGAATGATTGGAACTTGTTGAGTTTCCAATCCAACCCCTTCCTATGATGGAACACATCTTAAAGTGACTTCCATAATGAGTGTCAGCAATGTAGTTTCAATGACCGATTCGGTAACTGCACTAACACTGGGAGTTGAAATAGCCATAATCTATGAACATAAAAACTTACTTCGGCCCTTGGGGTTGCAGAGAGAAATTTCTCATTTGAATGTAGCAAAATGAAATGAAGGTGAAGGATAAATGATAATAACATCTACTTATTCAATCACTTAGACTTTCACATGCGCAGACACTAAATGGAATGGTGATAACATGATTCGTCACATAGGCCACTTGTATGAATTATCATATGGAAACCACTATGCAACCCTTCACTTTCCCTTGTCACATCATTGTCATTATTATGTAATCATGACGAAAGTGACTAAAATTATGCCACCAAAATCTCTTAGGATTTTCAAATTAATAGTGTCTAGCTGTCTTTTCTACGACTCAAATTCCTCTTGCGACAAAATCGCTATTTCTTGCGATTGGTATCCTTCCTTTGACATAATCCTTTTTCTGCAACAGAAAAGATGTCTTCTCCTTCACTTTTCCACTTACGAAAGACATAGAGTCCACAACATGTTTCCTCTGCGTGTGACTTACTAGCACTCTACGACGTTGTTTTCTTTCGCGACTGCATATTTCCTGCAGTAAAACAAAAATATTCTTTCTTTCTTTCTTCTTTCTTTTCTTTTCTCTTTCATCTCTTTCTTTTCTCTTTTTCTTCTCTCTCTCTCTCTCTCTCTCTCTCTCTTTTCATTTGATCGATTTGCAACTATCCTGATAAGCCTTTAGCCAACTTTCATTTACCAGTCCTTTGACATGTGTTCCATCCAACTTTTGCAATTGCACTGCACCTCCAACAACGATGTGGATGAAAACATACTGTACTAATGAGTGTGTTTTTAACTAACCCAGATGCTTGGAAAATTTGCTGTCATACAGAAGAACAAGTCCTCTGACCTTAAATTGTTTGTTCTTGATGTGTCGATCATGCCATACTTTCTATCGTTCTTTATCAACGTTTTGATGACATCTTGTGACAAAATGTTCTTCTTCCAGCTCTACTACTTGGGACAATATTTCTTCGACCACACCAACATCTTTCATCTCTATGATTGTAGCGATCGTTAAGCTGGGTACACTGTATTCCATTGGAATGAAAGCTTCTTTCTGATATACCAAATGAAGTGGAGTTTGACATGTCAAACTATTACAATTCGTTTGAAATGTCCCCGGTATTGCGGAAATTTTCTAATCCCAGTCGTCTCGTTGGACATTGCAAATATTTGTCAACGCATTTTGAAGAATTTTGTTAAATGATTCAACAACACCATTCTCTTGAGGGTGATATGGAATTGTATTTCTATGCTAGATATCGAATTCCTCCGTCAATTCCTCAATTAATTGGTTAACAAAGTGCTTACCTTGGTTTCTTATCAAAATTTTTGGGCAGCCAAATCTTGTCACGACATTTTCAAACGAAAAATTTGTAGCAGTCACAATAGTACAATATTTTACTGGCACTGCTTCATCCCATCTGGTTAGGTAGTTGGTTGCAATTATTATGTATCTTGCCCTTGTGTGCTTCACTGCCATACTGATAGGATCCACGAAATCAATGACCCATTTATCAAATTCTTGTAGAGTTACTTGTGGTACTAATGGAATCTCATCTTGTCACGACAACATTACCGTTCTATGGAAAACATCACAGATGTGATAGTATTATAGTGCATCTGCATGCTTGGTAGGACACCACAATACCATTTGCAATATCTTTTGCACCGTATGTCTTCCAACATAATGGCCTCTTGTGACACCTGCATGTTCTCCATTCAGTATCATTGGTCGCTCATTTTTTAGATAACAACGAAGAAGAATCTCATCAAGGAGCATCTTGCATAACTGTCCCACGATCAACTTGAAGTATGTAGCTCAGATAACTATCTGTTTCTTCTGCATAGTGGTAAACTCAACTGGCACATAGACCGTACTCAGACATTGTTTGATGTCTATGTACTGATCATTAAACATTGTTATTACAAATAGTTACGCATCAGGGAGACTATCCTTGAGGTTACTAGGTTCTTATCTACTTTCGATCCTCGTTAGATGGTCTAGTCCCAAATTCAATGGGCTGGGTTTAACAGTCACTTCAAAGTCAAATTCTTGAAAAAGGAGAAGCCACAGACAATCTCCCCCCCAACACTGGCTTATAGGCCAGGTATTTCAATGTTGAATTGTTTGTGTACATTTTAAAATGTCCACCCAATAAGTAGTGTCTGAATTTCTGCAGAGCATATACCATTGCTAACCCTTCTCTTTCCTCCATGGTATAATTCTTCTCCATTGTGGATAAATTATTTCTAGTGAAGGATATAGGATTGTTGATCGATCCTTCACTAGGCTGTGTTAGTACCATGCCGAGTGTGACAAATGACGCGTCGACATGTACATGGAACTCTTTCTTCCAGTCTAGAAATACAATTATAGGTGTTGTAGATATCTTGTTCTTCAACGTGTCCAGAATCTATTGGAAACTCTCTATCCACTGGAATTAATATCTTTCTTTAGTAACTTTTCCATTGGATCAGTCACCTATACATATCCTTTGATTATTTTTATATAGTATCATGCGTGTCCCAATGTTGCATGCAATTGTTTAACTATGGTTGATGGTGGTAGATTAAGGATGATCACAATTTTTGCAGGATTGACCAACTTTCCATCATGATAGACCATATGGCCCAATAGAATTCCAAATGGGGTGCACTGGAGAAAACATTCCAGCATCATCCTAAAACTCTCAATATGATCCTTAATGATCCCAAATACTGTCCAATTGTCAAAGTAGACTTCAAGAAACTTGTGAATAAAGTCTTTAATACCAAGTCCTTCCACTTCGCGCGCACCTTCAAATTCTGTAATGTTTACGTCGAGCGGGTCATCGTCATCAGGTTCTCCTACCACGTTGTAGAATTCCATCCAGTGGTAGACTGTCGTGCTGCTCTAGTTCTTCTCTAGTTTAAATTTGTCATCGCGACATGGATATATTCAAATATATTCTCTTCCATCACTTGTAACGCATCATCAATTGAAGGATGGCCATATGTGAACTCAAATGTATGTGTGAGTCTAGTAGCTAACTCCTCCCATTTAAGAGTTCCTTGTTACATCTGAACTGATATATACCAATTCTTTGGTATCATGTCTAGTGTCTGTATGAAGTGATGAACCCACTCCTGTCACATATATGCCTGCCATGTCATGCGACAATACTCAATATGTTCGATAGGATATGTCAATCATGTAAATTTGTGACCAATATAACTGATCTCTTCTCCAAATATTATCTCCATCAATTTTCTACATTGTGACCATTCATATATAGATTCTTTATGCGTACCCCACCATCTAGTGGGTGTATCTTTCAACAAAAACTCCAAGGAAGACAAGCACTGAGACTCTTTAAATTTTTCTTCAAACTCTGTCAGAAAATATGCAAGGTTAGGTAAACCTTCATATGTAGGTAGCTTGCCTTCCTCGACTCCTACCCATCACACATATCATGTAATTCTTGCACATATTCTCATAGATACTTCATGCATATGATTTTGCCAATTTTCTAACGCTTCAGTTGAATCGAATGTATAGGAGCTAACACTCTGCCAACTCAGATTTCAATGAGTTGTTGGATTTATATAGTCATCTCCTACATATGTGATATTATAGATATGGTTGAGATAGTCGCCTTATCCTTCACTGTGCACTAGTTCGACATATCTTTGTCCTTCTAGTGGATCAATTGGCGTGAACACCTGTATCTATGAATATTCAAACGATAAGATTATTCTCTTAAAAAATTTTATGGTCTGATTTTCTATCACCTAGTCGATCCTCAAAAGTGCAGGATATGGTTTTTTATCATCGACAATGTCAATCACTTCAAAATGTGTTTATTTTCCCAGGCCTTCTACTTTGACAGGCACCTGAGTCAGTCGACTAATAGGTAGAACCTTCGACTGATTTGCTAGCCTGAAATGAATGGGAGACCAATCCAGTTGCATTTTTACCATGATTTCCCTTGTTTGTTTTGTTAAAATATTGACATCGAAGCCCAGGTCTAAAATGATATAATCCATATCATAATCACCAATATGCATAGTCATTCTTAGCTTGTGACCAGTCTATAATATTTTTCCGACATGGTTAAGTCTTATGTCTGGGTGCAACTCGTCCTCAATTTCTTCTATTAAAGTTGTTAATTTTGTGACAACATCTTTATCGTGGATTAGCGATAAGCAACTTTTGAAAAATTCTTTAAGTTTACTAACCTTTCCCATCGGTTTCTTTCGAAATAGTTGATCGAATATTTTAGGCATCTCCCTTACTTGTCCTCTTGGTAATGTGGGATCAGACGTCGACGCTTGATTCCCATCGACAAATTCTGGTCAGGCATCCAAGAATACTTCCTTTTCTCTCTAGAAATCGAACAATACTTTCTTTTTTTGTTGCCGATCGCACTTAAGATTGATCATGCTGTGCATTTTTGTCTGCTCTAGTACTTCCAGTTTGCTTCTCTCTACTTAGAATAAATCATCTGGATGTTTTGGTTGGGATTTAGATTGGGATTCTAGTGGGGAACTGGATTTCCCATATTCTTGTCATGCCACTTAGTAATCAGTTGAGGACATTCCTCAATAGTGTGGTCAACAACTTTACAATACTAACATGCCTTCGCATGACTCACACAGTCTCGAGTGAAATGTATTGGTTGTACACAATTATAGCATATGATTTGGCCTCTTCCATGACCAAATCCTCCTCCTTGTTGTTTTGCTCGGCCCCAAAAATTTCCACCCCCCATAGGTAGTGTTGTTGCAGTGGATACTGTTTTTGTTGATATCGGGGTTGAGGATATAGATTTTATTGATATTGGGCCGGTGGATATTGAGCAGGTGGGTATTGAGCTCACGCTCTCTTAGCTTGTATATGCTTGTCTTTCTTCATTAATTAGGTATCAACCATTTTCTCCTGTAGCAGCTGGAATGCTCTGCAATCCTTCTCATCATGTCCTATAGATTTACAAAATATACACTATAGACTAGCTGGTGTACTTACAATCTTCTACAAGTAGAAGCACTCTTTAGACCAATGGCCTCGCGTTTGAGATATTCTACGCCAAGGAATCCCTTATTTATTTTTCAGGTTCAGTGCTCCTGCTATGACATAGTTCATGAGCATTGGGAAATTATCTTTATTGTGTCCCTCAATTATGTATCGGGTACACGATAGTTATTATTGGATCTCTTTCCCTTTCTTAATGCCCTAGAGTTACAACGCAAGGTTGGCTAGATGCAACTAAATCTGCATCAGTCCTGCACTGGTCTCTCCAATTCATGAGGATTCCAAATTCATTGTGATCTCCAGAGCTTCTGTCTCTGAGACAATTTTCTATTGCATCAATGGAATTAAGATGTTCGACAACAATGCTGCAATGAACCATTTCTTGTGTTGCATGTTTGGCATCTGAAATCTTACTTTGTCCATCAATGTCTTAAATCTCTGGTCAAAGTCCTAGACAGACTCTATAGGTAACTAATTGATTTCATTAATTTATGTGATGCATTGCGACTCATATTTCGACTTGCTGAACTTGTCTATTAATCCCACTCGAATTTGGTCAAGTTTTTTTAGTGCGACTCCCTCCAAAACTATAGAGAACTTCATTTACCAGTCTAGCGCATGACCTCTCAGGGTTGTGATCATATGCACTTGCTTTATCACTTCATCTTGGACCTGTCACACGGTCCATACAGCTTCACATAGAAACAAATGTTGATCTAGGTCTTCTAACTCATTTCCATTAAATATAGGCAACTTAATATTGTTTCTAGCCATTATATTGACTCTTGTTACACTTTGACAATTTTTTTGACTAGTCAGACTCCCTTGTTTGTTATTCACAGTGTTAGTATTACTTGTATTTACAAAACCACAGGGAGATGAGTTTCGATATCTTACCTCCGGTGATGTGCATGGGGTTGTAGGTGTATCATACTCGTGCTCTGGGTCAATAAATTCTACTTATTATTATTCTCTTTTAGATATCGGCTATATTCCTCTTCTTCATTGCAAGAACCTTCGTCAAAATGTGTCATTTTCTCATAGTATTCTCCTCTGGTTGTACTGCAAATTCCTCTTCTTGTCAGTTTTCTTATCTTTCCTAACCAAAATCTTCTTCCACTCCTTAAACGTCCACCTTCTATTTCAGTTCCACTATCAATAGGGAAAATCTCAGCTTAGTTTTCTCCATTTTGTGCACCTCTTCTGCGACATATCCCAAATTTCTGCTGACAATCCTTCTAACTGTCAGACTCCATTCTTAGGATTCCTTTTTCGAATACAAGAATCTTTGTCCAATTTTTCAAAGATGTCAAGAATATTCCTCGTGGTCCTTGGAAAATTTTTCTTTCTGCCTCACTATATGAGCTTATTGTGTCGACAACAAAGTCAGTAATGTATCCCTCCATAATACTGTCTACCCAAAAATTGATAGCACGCAACACAGGGTTGCTAGTACTCTTTAGTCATTGAATCGGTTGAGGATTCCACTATGTCCTCTCTCCTCCTTGGAAATTCTTTCTATGGGTTTCTAACTTCAACAACCATTCATTAAACACAATAGGGAACTCGAAAAAGAAAATCTCATGAATATCCATGTAAAGGTATCGCTCCAACCACCTCGTTGGATCCAACCATGATCCTTTACTTTCTTCTTATGCAAACTCTAATGCTTTAAAATATACCTAGTCTTGGATTTCCAACTTTGTCGGATTCCAAAACATGTCCCTCACCAAAATGATTCATGGTCTCGACAACATAACCATTTGTTGGTGTTTATTCCCTTTGACCCGTATTCGTACCTTCTGTTGTGCACAACAAATCCCAAGATATTGGCTCAACAAAGAAAGGCTCAGTCGACAACACCTGGGACACATATGCAGTCTCACCCAAGATATCTTTTATGGGTAATTACAAGAACTAGGTTTCCACAATTGGGTGGGGATTTCTTCTCCCTTGGCACCTTACCACCTCACTCAACCGAATTCGGTGGGTGTATTACTTAACATTACTATGTGGAGATAAGACACTAACTTAACTTATCTGTCACAGAGTTTATAACAACAATATACACTCAACACACAGGTTATCTATCAATATTCCAACTCGTGCATAAGAGAACTCATTCATAAGAAAATACATAAACACTTAATCACATTATACATTCTTTCAACTTAAGCACATTCATCATATACATTCATGCGGCATAAACACATTCATCATCTACTCAATGACATAATATTTAACATGGAAATTGTTGGAGGAGCAAGTCGGTATGCCGACTTGAACAATAGCCGACTTAGTCGATTAGGTCGGCCACCTAAAGTTGTGTCAGTTCACCGAACCAACAAGTAGTTATTTTGTAACTGTTTTGTAATCATATATAATAGGTTGTTGAGCCAGATGAGAACTCGGTTCAGTTCTCTGTATTGTATGAACCCTCTCATGCTAATATAATCTGTTATTATATCTACTTGTTCTTGTATCTTGTCTCTGTTATGTATGTATGTTTTAGTATGTATTATTGGTAACCTTATGTGATCTGTGAGATTACAACATTGGTTCCGTTGCCGGTAGTACATGTCTTAGATGTATACAAGCAGATGATATCAGAACAGGAGATTAAGGACTGGCGGGAGCGTAAAGTAGAAAATTATTTACAGAATTACGCACGAAGAAACAAATTGATGACCGCACAAGCAAAAGAAAGATTCTTTATAGAGACGCATGAGAATTTTGTAGAATCCATGCCCCAACTTCTGAAGAAACTCCTGGATGAAAAATCCAGAAGGGACTAAAGATCAACAGCTACTAGAAAAACTGATTCGCGGGGGAAGATCAAAATTGTTGGAGTGGTTTGAAAAAATCGCTGACGAATTCTGCGAAGAGCAAGCAGTAGAAGACAGAACTTCGGTAGAAACCATCAAGAAGAAATTCTACACAGACCTCACCGAGCAATTCTGGTGTTCCTTACTGACCTTGCTTTTTAAATTCCTGATCGAGAAGGGAGTAGGTCATATTATCGAACCTCATTCATCACTTCACGGACCACCATTAAACCCTAACTGGGAAGAAAAGCAAAAGAGGTGGGAAAAAATCATTGCAAAAAGGGAGTGGGAATACTTCCTAAGCAAGTAGACAGAACTATCTGGGCTTTCTAAAGCGTCGGGTAGGCTATGGGGGGGTAGCTGGTCATATGTCGGAGTAAAGTGGAGTGGATTCTAGTTGACTAAAATAAATACCAATCACCAATAATGAGAAGTCAACCTAAAAAGGAAATCAAGAAGACAGTGTCACACAAAGGTATGACATACTTCCAGAAACTAGAAAGGGAGAGGAGGCTACAAAGTAGGGAAGAAAGAAGAGAAAGATCCTTAGTGCTGCAGAGAGGAAGGAGTACTAGGGCGATCGACCAGGAAAGAAATCTGCTGGAGTCGGGTCATGAGTGACGTGAAGAAGGCATGGAAGAAGAGGCGTCCCCTATGGAAGAAGAACTATGGATAGAGCAGCGAGAAGCTCTCCAATTAGAAGTTCCCCAGGAAGTAAAACCTTCGACAGATCCATGTACCCGAATACAATCTATTGTTGAAGAGGACCTCAGACTAGGAGTTGGTGACTTTGGTAACTAGAGAGGACTAGATGATGAGACATACACTGGTAGACATCTCATTATCTGTCGACCAGAAGAAGGAAATTGGGTTACGCTTCAAGCGGTACCCTCCAACCGAAGTATCCACATACTTTTACCGACACATGAAGGAGCACCCCCCTTGCCAAATACAGCTTTGGAAGACACAGAACATTCAGAACTACGGACAAATAAGTGCAGTTGGACATCGACAGATGAAGTTGACACTAACCGACTACTGGTCGAAGAGGAAACGACAAAAAAAACCAACGGGAATGAGAGTTCCGTCGACGATAGTTCTGCAAAGAGAAATAAGCAAATAACCCCACCGCCCACACCACCACCTCCACCACCGCCACCTCCTGAAAGTAGTGACAGTGACTCCGACATGGGTCACGGGTCAGCACACATTCCTCTGTATGAGGGTGATGAGGACCACAGACAACACTGGTTCATCTGTGAGTCGACTTGGGAGGCTAACCAAGTTACGGATGAAGACAGGAAGATGGCACAGTTCGCTAGTGCATTGAGGAAAAGGGCATTAACTTGGTACCTGACCTTTTCTAAAATAACCCCCCAAGCAACTAAAGCTGAGATCAAAGCGCAATTTCTATCATTTTTCAAAACTCCAGATACAAAACATCTGGCAGCAAAGAAACTAAAAACGACATCACAGAAGCTAGGAGAGACTGTCCGCGATTACGATAAATGATGGAAAGTCCGTCTTAGCCAATTGGACTATGTTATTGATGAACAATTATTAATCCAATGGTTTCTTGCAGGGTTATCACATAAAATTTACTGACACATAAGTCTGGAGACATTCAATACTTACGAAGATGCGCTTACAAAATCTCTCCAAGTATAAATGGATGAGGACATACCAACATACTCCACCGATCACAGACTAGAAGAACAGCTTGAGAGTGTACAGAAGTCATTAAAAGAATTAAACCTCAAAAGTCAGGATATCTGGTGCACGAAGTGCTCAATGGCTGGACATTCCAAATACACTTGTCGACAGGAAATCAACCAATAGGACGTTCGATTCGTGCAGAGTAAATTCCTTTGTGACATTTTCCAAGAGCATGGAGATCACTCGACAAAATATTTCCTGTTCAACATGAAGAACGACAAGGAATCTTGGTGTGCAATCCGTGAAACCAAAAATCATAACATAGCCAACTGCCATCTGAACCTCAAGAACCGTCAAAATTATCATGCAGTCTGTCAGACCAATGTAGTTGCACAAAGTAATGAGAAAAACAACATGCTGAACGATCAGAACAATCATAGATACGATGGTTGAAGATCCGAGTGCCGATATGACAATCGACGTGGAGGATATGGAGGTCAAGGTCGATTCTCTAGGAATGGAGACAACTGACCACGTCGACCCATCCAATGTTTCACATGTTATCAGGAGGGACACCAACATGTAGGCTGTCTATACAAGAACAGAACTGACCTCAAATTTTGTACTCATTGCGGAGTAGGGGATCACTCATTAGAGGATTGCCCTACCATCCTGGAAAAAAAAAATTAAAAAAAAATGTTAATGTCTTTTCGTGTGTGCAAAAAAATGATGTAATAAATACAAAGAATTTGCATATCGTAACCCGACAAGGGACAAAACAGGAAGCGATAACCCATGAATCAACAAAATAAAATAAAAGAATGTCTACCCTGATCTAGTTAAATAAAAACAAATATATAAAGATGCAACAAATGTGTTTAAAGAATTTGCACGACAGGAAGAGGCTAATGACAATCGACATAACACAATAAAAGAACTAATACAACTCGTACAGAAAGATAAGTCAGTATCTCAGTTCATCGACTTGCTATATAAAATAAAACATAACAACATCGAAAAACAAACAAAGAATATCTGCAGTTTAAATAAAAAAGATAAAAGTGATGCTGACCCACTTGTCGACCTAGAAATTGAAGGATACCGCGTCTGACAAGCCGTGCTCAACTTTGGATCACAAGTAAACATCATGATCTCAAGGTTATATTATACAGATCTCAAAGGTTTAGTCCATGAAATGGGTGAAATGAAAATTGACACTAAACCTGATGTCCAACCTGTGAAGAAAAGGCCATATAAGCTAGCTCATAAATACAAAGAGATAGTAAAAAAGGAGATTGATAACATGCTTGCAGCAGGCATCATCTACCGTATTGACAAGTCAGAATGGGCCAGTCCAATGGTCGTTCAACTGAAGAAACATGATTCGAACAAATTGAGAATTTGTGTCGACTTCAGGGAGCTAAATAAAGTGACACTAATAGACCCATTTCCAACTCCTTATGCAGATGAAATATTAAATGAAGTTGCAGGACATGAATGCTACTCATTTATAGATGAATTCTCAGGTTATAACCAAGTGCCAATAGCTAAAGAAGATCAGAAAAAGACAACATTTGTATGTGAATTTGGCTCATTTGCTTACAAGGTTATGCCTTTTGGATTAAAGAATGCACTTGCAGTATTCTCTAGAATTGTGGTCAAAACATTCCAAGAATATATTTACAAAACCATGGCAGTATACTTTGATGATTGGACAATATACTCCATGTTAAAAGATCATTGCAAGTGGCTAAGGCTTATGTTGGAAAGATGTCGACAAATACAGTTAGCTTTAAACATCAAGAAGTGCATATTTGTGACCTCCATAGGGATATTGTTAGGACACATTGTCTGTAAGGAAGGTATTAAGGTAGATTTTGCAAAAATCAAAATTATCCTTGACCTAAAACCACCAGTGAACTCAAAACAAGTCAGAGTGTTACTAGGTCATACAGACTATTATAGAAAATTCATAAGATACTACTCAGATATGACCTATGCACTAGAAGAACTATTAAGGGAAGATAAAGAGTTCTACTAGACAGAAGAGTGCCATATATCATTTGAAAAACTAAAAAGAAAACTAGTTGAAGCACCAATCCTAAGGTTTCCAAACTGGTCGACTAAATTCCATGTCCACATCGTTGCATCAGGTCTAGAAATAGGAGCAATTATAACTCAGCCAGGAGATAATGGAATGGATTATCTTATCGTTTACAGTAGCAGAAAACTAAACAAAGCTAAAAGAAATTATTCGACGACAGAAAGAGAAGCATTAGGAATGGTCTTTGCACTACAAAAATATCGACACTATCTCTTAGCTAATCCATTTATCTTTTGCACTGATCATTAGGCATTAAAATACCTTGTGAATAAGCCTCTCCACCATGGAAGAATTTGTCGATGGCTACTTCTATTCCAAGAATTTGAGTTCGAAGTTGTTGTCAGACTAGGTAAGTTAAATGTCGGTCCCAACCATTTATCTCGAATCGACACTGGAGAGGAACCGACAGGAGTCGAAGACAACTTACCATATGCACATCTATTTCGGATAGAAGCAGTCCTGGCAGAGTTAGAGGAAATAGCTCATTTTTAGAAGATGGACAAGCACCAGAAGGCATGAGTACCAAAAAGAAACAGATCTTAGCCATGAAAGCTGCACCTTATAGCCTCATAAATGGATTTTTGTACAAAATGGGTTTAGACGACATCCTTAGAAGGTGCGTACTAGAACATGAAAGAAACAACATTATACATGAAGCAAATTATGGACCTACAAGAGGACATTTCCAAGCAGACATGACTGCCAAGAAAATCCAACAATCAGGGTTATGGTGGCTGACACTTCACAAATATTGCAAAAATTTTGTAAGCAAATGTGACAGATGTCAATGACTAGGTTGACCCCTACCTAGCACATAAATGCCTTTGATATCAATAAAACCAAGTTTGACATTTGAAATTTGGGCCATAGACTTCATAGGACCATTTCCTATGCCAATAAAAAGAACAGGTGAAGGGTACATAATAATTGCAGTCGAATATGTCACCAAATGGGAAGAGGCAGCACCAGTCGACACATGTTCCAGTGAGATAGCTGCTAAGTTTATCTATGAGAATATCATCACCAGATTTGGATTTCCATTAACCATAATTAGTGACCATGGAACACACTTTATTAATAGAACTATCAAAACCCTAACTGGCCAGTTCCAAATTGACCATCGTCGGAATGCAGCATACCATCCTCAATCAAATGGAGCAATTGAAGCATTTAATAAAACATTAACAAAAGGACTAACTAAAATATGTAATGCTGATAAAGATGATTGGGATGAGAAGATACCTGTAGTACTATGGGCATATAGAACAACATACAAACGATCAACTGATCAAACCCCCTTTCGACTAGTTTATGGACAAGAAGCAGTAGTTCCACTACACTTCCGACAACATACACCTATTATTGCAGAGATTCTACATGTCGATGTCGAACAAGGAAGAAAGGACCAACTATTACAGCTGAGTAAACTTGAAGAACACCGACTAATCACGATACAACATCAAGAAATCCAGAAACTACAACAAAAGGCATGGCACGACAGAAATATCAAAAACAAAAACTTGTCAGTAGGAGACCTTACTTTACTATACAATAATCGAGTAAAAGGAAAACCTAAAAAGTTACATACAGAATGGATGGGACCCTATGTTGTTGAAGAGATACATACCAATGGATCAGTCCGATTAAGGACGTTACAGGGCATAGTATTTCGGAAAATCGTTAATGGAGCCTGACTAAAATGTTACAAAAAAAAACCAACCATAACGGTTAAACAAAAGCTATAAAAATCTAAAAATCCAAAAAGAAAAGTAATACCATACTCTTAAAAGATGATGATGAGGAACTAGCAGCTACGGACCTCGACATAATAGAATATGCTGCAACAAACAAAGTTCTAGTCGAAGCCCAATTCTAGACATCTGTCGAGGCATGAGCACTACAAGGCTGACCAAAGAAGGCCAAGATCACACACACGTCAACACCTGAAACTGTCTTAGATCTTATGTCTACGCCTCCATCTTTGTCTCTGACAAAAATAACAAAAGAGCTAGTACCAGAACAACTCTCAATAAGCCCACTCAACCTATGCAAAAATGCTATGTCAGAGGCTGTGAAGGAGAAGTTCAATCGGGACAGAGACCTCCAGGCATTTATTGAAAAACTGCTTGATATATTCATGTCGGTGCAAAGACTCTCTACCAAAGCACCTTTGTTTGAAGTTGCTGGATCTCGACAACTTGGCCAAATACTTCAAGGGCTAAAAAATTTTGCAACTGTGACTTCGACCTTCGAGAGAAATATCGACAAAGAAGCCAATGTTGCCGCATGTTGGACCACGACTATCACTCCGATTGAACCTAAACCCCGCCTACTAGCCTCTGAACCGACTGGAGGAGAGGAAGAAGAAACTATCAACGACATAATTCGAGAAATCAACCAACTATTCTCCGACTTAGACTCACCACCCTAGAATGACAATCCACCACTTGACCACATTTTCGCCAACCTAATCACACCCGACCATTCACCAACCCCATCACCACCACCATCACCACCCCTCGACTCAGAACCCCTAATCCAACCAACTGCACCCGAACCAACCCCACCACAACCATCAGCACCAACCACATCCACTTCTTAACCACCTGCATCTGAACAACCAGAGGCAGCAGTCATCCCATTCCCCCAAACAGAAATACCATCAACCATTGCTGCACAGCAAATAGAAAATCCAGACTCAACTTTTGTAGGTACACAAGTGCCGAAAAAATCCAAAGCAGAGAAGCACAAAAATAAGAAAAAGAAGAAGGACCATCATGGATAGCTAGCAATGGTCCACATCAATCTAGTTGGGTCAATCACTGTGGTCTATGCAACCAAATTAAGAGATCCAGAGCTAGAACAACTACTGGAAGCGCTAGCAGTCGAAGCAAAGATGAGGAACCAGCACAGACGTAAGGAACTAGACAACAAGGAAAAAGAACAAGTTAAGTTCGTTAACAAGTGCAGGGACCTGGTCCAGTTTGTGATACCAGGGCTGATAGAGGTCAACACCGACAAACCGCTAGAAAGAGCTTATTAGCTATTTGAAAGCATGGTGTCGGCGCTCCAAGCACAGATTCAGGAAACAAAAGAAGAGCAGAAAGAAGAAACCGTCCGACTACTGATGGAGCAGCACACAGCCTTTTCCGAAGCCTACAAAGTGTTGCAAGATCACATGGAGGAGTCTGTCATCACCGAAGAAGTACTGAGAGACTGGAATGCTTACTATAGGAAAGTCTATCAGCGCACCAGGTAGACCCGACAAGAGGTCCAAGCGCTTGAGAAGAGAAAAACCACTAAGGAAGCACTCAGAAGCACAATTGAGGATCAAATAGTGCTTGAGATAGCTAAACTCCAGAGGCTTGAGCAGGAAGCACATCAGTGGGTGCATCAAGCCATTCCCAACTTAGAAAAAGTAGACATCATCTTCCTGCAGATGAAACGACTCATGGAGACAGCAAAGGAAAAGGAACAGTTTATGGGTCCCAACATGGAAAGAATAGCTGAACTTTCCATTCAAGAGAAAATGTCGATCTTGTCAAGTCTGACTACAGTCACCATCGGCATACATAAAATATTGTAAAGTTGGACAGATTTCCAACATCATCTAACAGTGACAACCACAGCAATTGTCGAATTCTACGTACAGAAAAGACCGACCATCAGACTTCATAGCCCATAAAGATCAAGCACAAAATAATGACTACTTATACAGACAAGGAAGTTTTTGTACCTCCCTGTTTCTTCAGGATGAAGAAAAGTTTTGTTCATGGGGGAGATGTTGGAGGAGAAAGTCGGTATGCTGACTTGAACGATAGCCGACTTAGTCGGTCAGCCGACTAACTAGAGATTAGGTCGGCAAACTAAAGTTGTGTTGGTTCACCGAATCGTCAGGTAGTTATTTTGTAACTGTTTTGTAATCATATATATTAGGTTGTTGAGCCAAATGAAAACTCGGTTTAGTTCTCTGTATTGTATGAACCTTCTCATGCTAATATAATATGTTATTCTATCTACTTGTTCTTGTCTCTTGTATCTGTTATGTATGTATGCTTTAATATGTATTATTGGTAACCTTATGTGATCTGTGAGATTACAACAGAAACTCATTTAAGAAAAAACACAAAGGCACTCTTCATTTGACATGTGAAATATATGGCATCTTTTGTCTGCACACTCAGCTGTAGACTCTATTCTAGATCTTCTTCTCTTTTCTATATAGACTTCATCCTCCTCTCATGCTATTTATTCTTGTATAGTTCAATATTCTCCTACTTGACTCTACCTTCAATCTACACACAGCTTGGATCAACTACTCTTCTCTTTGACTCTACTGTCTGTTAGCACTCCATTTGCAACAGTCTATGTATGTGCTTGACAGAGTCCAAAAAGGGTCGCATTCATTTGAACACTGTGTGAGCGCCCTTTAGATTATAAGAGGCACATTTTCTATTATTTGAGACCATACGATGATGAAGAGAGCTCAATCTATGATGGTAGATTCCTCTGGAGGTGAAGACTTACAGCAGCATAGAAGATAGAGATAAGCGTCATAGACCGACGGTCCGGAATCACAGGGAAGAAGAGCGACGATAGATCGTGTTTTTGACCCAAGATGTGGGAGAACGGTCAAATTTTGGCTTTCGTAGAGTCTGTTAAAATGGGAAAACAATGAAAGGTTGAGATCAAGGTGAAGCCCGATCTACGGCCCAAAACAATTTCGCTGAGTAAACATGCTCAGTAGTATCTGATCTCCATGTTATGAATAAAAATTGTAGAGGAAGGATTTTCTTTCAAGGCAGAGATTCCTGTGTTGTTTCTTCTTTCAATATGTAATCTCTTTATGTGAAATGTTCATCCTGTTTTCATTCTAGTTTGTTAATTTCTTTCATGTCTGAAATGATTGTATAACAGTTTGGAATTCATACATGCTATGTTCCATCTGTTGTTTTAGACATTCATTAAGTTTTCTTCTAAAGTTATGTAGAATTCATCTTGTTGGTGCTCTACTTGACAGAATGTACCCTCTCATCTACTAATCACCCGCTAAATATCTCCTGATTGCAAGATAAACGGCTATCTTGCCTTTGTTTGTAAATACACGCCATTCTTTACCTCCTGCAAATGTTCCTTACCCAGACCTTCGACTCCATTTCCAATGGTCCCTTACCCATATAGTCCCACCTACATCTTACATTAACGCACTTCGTTCCATTTAGGAGTCTGGCCTCCTGACCACCCTTGATCGAATATCCTACATGAAGTAAAGCTAAAAACAAGTGAGAGGTCCCTCTCTGACTATGCAGGGCCAGAGGCACAGTCTAAAGCAGTTCTGTTTT
This sequence comes from Pseudotsuga menziesii, assembly GCA_001517045.1. Classification (NCBI taxonomy): domain Eukaryota; kingdom Viridiplantae; phylum Streptophyta; class Pinopsida; order Pinales; family Pinaceae; genus Pseudotsuga; species Pseudotsuga menziesii. The sequence continues at coordinate 356,042 of LPNX010528259.1, forward strand.
TTCCCATGAGAGATCCCTTTTTTTCACCCAACCTATGGGCACGATCCTGGTGCTAACAAACTGGCGCTGTTGCTGGGGACGAGATTGAAGATCATCCTTGGGAAGAACGACATAGTTTTAGATTTGGTTATTGATGGTGAACAATGATCAGACATCAAGAAGGTTGAGCACTTTTCACCCAGTGACTCCACTCTTGAAGGATTCAGACTTCAGTGACTCCACTGGTGGTATGACCCAAAAATAAAATGGTCGAAAAAATAAGAAGGCTTCGTCTAGAGAAATGGACCCCTTGTAAGGCCTGAAAATGCATGGTGAAAGGTTAAGATACTTGAGTATACGTTTCTTCCAAGATGCCTCGTCTTATCTTGTAAGTTTGTTCTTATCCTTTCCTAGATTTATCAAAACAACCTTCTATGGTTCAATTCATTAGGAACAAAGCTATGAATATATTCATGTTTATCCTTCTTTACGAACCGAAAGCATTGCATCGTCTTGTACATTTGGTTTTGACCCATATTTTTCTCCCGGGGCTCATGACGTTAAAGGTCACCCCTGTGAACCTCATGAAACTTGGGTCAATAGCGTATCTATTGCACCTAACTTGGTCTCTCCCAGTTTTCCAAGACGGTACAAACCGCTACAATTGCCTCCTATCCTCCATGATTTTCCTGCGAAACACTACAAGTACCTCCCCAAATTTGATGGAGAATCCAAAGAATTCACCGTTGAGAAACATTTACAAGCCTTTGAACATTTCTCTGACCTTTTTGAGATAGAACATGATGATGTCTGCATGAGGGATTTTTCCCAGTCTTTGCAAGGATATGCTAAAGAATGGTTCAAACACTTGCAACCTAAGCCCATAAATACCTGGGAAGAGTTTTCTTGCACCTTTTTAAAGTTTTGGGGTAGGAGAAGGTCACTGGATCAAATACTTTTAGAATTTTATTCCCTAAAAAGGCATGAAGGTGAGGCCATATCTAGCTTTAATAGAATATTTGCAAGATTTTATTATAACATGCCTAAGGAAGTCCAACCTCTTGAGAACATTGCTAAGATATATTATGTAGCCACCTTTCCTCCTGAGCTGTCCTTGCTTCTTTTGGAAAGAAAATCAACCACTCTGCAACATATGTTTACTGATTGTTTGGAGGTTGAGGAAAACCTTAAGATGTCCAAAAATTTGTCAAGTTAGGACAGTGGTGGTGAAATAAAAGATACATTAAAATTGGTTGGGCCCTACAAGCAGAAGGGGAAAGTCCCTGTTAAGCTAAAGCTTTCCCTTGGTAGACAGAAAGATGATCAGCCCGATATAGGAGCATATTGTTATGCATGCCTGTTTTCTGAAGATTGCAGTCTGCTCAGCATCGAATCCATAATGGACGATTTTAAAAAGGATTTCGGTGTGCCTGTGTATGATGAGTATGAGGAAGAGTACCTGCGGGCTATACCTAAAGAGCCTGTTATAGAACCAAGGCCTGTTAATGGAGAAAATCAAGCTGCAATGCAAAGTCAGAAGGTTGGGAAAGGGAAGGATGATAAATGTACTGAAGGTGATAGCCTACCCTTGTGTTATTCCTCTTTTGAATTAATATGACACATGATTAAAGCTTCTAAGCAGAAACAAAAGTTAGAGGGTATGGTGCATTCCATAAAATAATGTGGAAAAGAAGATGATAAAGGGGAACAGTCATGCAATCCCTCTCTGATCATTGATACATTAGGAATTTGTGATGAGGCATTGAGTCACAAAGAAGGAGGAAGCAACCCTCAAATAAATACATTTTTTAATGTTCTACCTTCAAGAATATTACCCCATAAAGGAGGAGTATGCTTACTCGGTTCTGTCGAAGAAAAGGAGGACCTCCCTCCTGAGGCACATGGAGAAGGTGAAGCTCTAGTTGCAAAAATTTTGAGCGAAAGGATGGATGTTTCATTGGAGGAAGATTCTGTGGGCCCTTTCCTAGGATCTTCCAAGTATCAGCCTGAAAAATCACCAGAGGAAGGGAGTTCTAGATAGCCTTCCCGTGAACAGATGACAGAATATGCTAGAGGTTGTCGTGTTTTCTATGACCGCATAGCAGAGTACATGGAAATGATAGGTAACAGTAATTACTGGTCACATCTCTACTTTAAAGATCAGTTTATTTTTCATTGCCTTCTCCCATTATCTATTTCATTTCTGTTCATCAAGCACGAAAAGAGAACAAAACTATTAGGCAAGTTGCTTGATTGGCTTCATTGGAAGTTTGATTTCACTTAATCGAACTTATGCATTAAATTAGGTAGAGCAGGTAGGAAAAAATAAGCTCGGCAATCATCAAGCATTTCCTTCATTGTTATTTTAGTTTGTTTTCATTTTCAGTTGTAAGCACAGGTTTGCAGTCAAGAGCACGGTTTGCAAGAGTGACATAAATTCGCTAAAGCAGTAGCTTAGTACAGGTTGAAGTTTTCAAAGGAAATATTGGTGATGGCACAATGGATTTGGCACTTGGTCAATGGGGGTTCTTTTCTACCTCGATGGGAGGATATCATCCCTCGTGGAGCCAACTGTTAGCAATCCATTTGCAACAGTTGATTTATGTGCCTGACAGAGTCTAAAAAGGGTCCCATTCATTTGAACACTATGTGAGCGCCCTTCATATTATCAAAGGTACATTTTCGATTATTTGAGACCATCAGATGATGAAGAGAGATCAATCTATGATGGTAGATTCCTTCGGAGGTGAACACTTGCAGCAGCATAGATGATAGAGATAAGCATCATAGACTGATGGTCTGGAATCACAAGGAAGAAGAGCGACGATAGATCGTGGTTTTGGCCCAAGATGCGGGTGAATGGTCAAAGTTTGGCTTTTGCAGAGTTTGTTAAAATGGGAAAACAATGAAAGGTGGAGATCAAGGAAAAGCCCGATCGACAGCCCAAAATAGTTTCGCTGAGCAAACATGCTCGATAGAAGAAACTTTCCCAAATCAAGAAACAAGTTAAAGGGCGGAATCATCTGACGGCGGAGATGAAAGCAGAATTAGATCTACGGCCCCAAATTATTTCGCAAGCCAAACTTGTGCGGATAAAGTCATGATTGCAAATCGTGAAAAGTGGTACTAGCTGTGAGAATTAATGGTCATGACAAAGAGGGGAATAGATCTACGATCGAGGTTCTTTTTGTGATCTAAACTAGCATGGGAAACTTTAGGGTCCTGTTTCACAAAGGGGTGGTAGGACCCAATCAGATTGACGGTTGCATGGGAAGGTCAATCTCAATCGATGGGTAGGAACACACCTCGGTCTACAACTGCTCATTGTATCAAAAGAGGAGAAATTGGTAGCAGAAGTAAAGAAACATGGATGGTGGATGTGAAAGGTTCCCCCAAATCGGAGGGCTGAGGAGGCCTCAAGGTTGCAAGTTTTGGATCCAGCACAGAGCTGGCAGTTGAAGAGACGTTCCCACATGTGATCTTCCTCCCAAGTCCTAGCAGATTGGCTGATTTCCCAGACGCTGAAAGGTCCCGTCCAATGACACTAACTTCCTCGAATCCACAGGTCCGGCACGTAGCTCACGTAGGAAAAACAATAGGGAATCAGAAAGTTCAGGTTTTGAAATGACGAATCAAACATCTACACGAAGCAAAGAGAAGCTGCGAACTGAGTCTGCTTAGTGCCACCATCACAATGAATGAAAAGGAAATAAAGGTCAATCCACGGTCTTTAAAAACAGCTGGAAAGCCAGATGGGAAGTGCTTAAAATCCTACCCATATCATATAATATAATTAAACATTAGAAGAGAATATCCCCACCCTAGTGTCACACATGCTATTGTCACATCGACTGGTATTCAAAGAGTATAGCCATATCCAGACCATTTCGGCTTGCCCTATATAGTGCCATATTCTGAAGTGGTTGAGGTATAGAAATGTACAGATGGTGAGAGGTAAAGGTTGAACTACAGGAAGTGTTGAGTTCCTTCGCAGATAGCCATGGCTGTGTGGTTTGAGAAGCTAGTTCAACAGGGGGTATTGATGGTTGGTGAACATGAAATTGTGTTTCTTCGTCGTCCTGGTTATCTACACTAAGAAATCACCAACCATTGGGGCACAGATGTTAAACACCTAGGGAGGTTCAACTATTTCCACACATCCCTACCCTCAGATGCATTGTGCATGGGTTTTTACATCCCGAGGACACTTCTTCGACACCTCTAGTTGCAGTCACGACCTCTGAAGTCCCAAAACACAATGGTGGCGGAGCTGTTGGAGCAAATGCTCAGTTTGGGATAGTGGAAGTCCAAAGCCTTCATCACCGCCCATATAATCTCCACTTAACGACTTTTCCATGGGTGAGGAGGAGGTCAAACACACACTCAGCTATGTGGCCTACGAGAAAACCCTCCTTGTAGGAGGGAGAAAGCGGTACAAGGATGATAAATCTCTTAAGAAATTTATCATCATCAAGTGCATGGCCACCATTTTCCTAGTTCCCTCCCATAACTGTGTTACCAGACGAGGAAGGGCTGGAAAAGTGATCAGGCACCGAGGCATGGGATTTCTTGTCAGCCTTTGAGTAATGTGGTCTGAAAGAAGCAGGATGGTCAAAGGAGGTAGAAAAGCATGTCTGAAATGGTCTGAGTTGGAAACTGATTGTCAATAGGAAACATAGGGATTGCTTTCACATACTAGGATAAAGAAAACTCTGCGCTGTCAGTCCACGTTACCACGCGCTACAGCTCCATGATGTTTATTAAAATTTGTAAATCATGGCAATAGTTCCACTCTCTAGACTGTTAATGTTTGATTGTGACAGGAAATAGTTTTTAGGTTTGTTTCAGAGAGTAATCTCAACGCTGAAATGGTATAAATACACTCCCTATAGAGGGAGATAGGAGTTAGTTGGTTGGTTGGGAAACCTTCAAGGGCTGAGGCTCTCTGTTGTAAATAGTATATGATCTCCATGTTATGAATAAAAATTGCAGAGGAAGGATTGTCTTTCAAGGTAGGGATTCCTATGTCGTTCCTTCTTTCAATATGTAATCTCTTTATGTGAAATGTTCATCTTGTTTTCATTCCAGTTTGTTAATTTCTTTCATGTCTGAAATGAGTGTATAACAGTTTGGAATTCATACATGCTATGCTCCGTCTGTTGTTTCAGACATTCATTAAGTTTTCTTCTAAAGTTACATAGAATTCATCTTGTTGGTGCTCTACATGATGGACTGTACCCTCTCATCTACTAATTACCGGCTAAATATCTCCTGATTGCAAGATCGACGACTAGCTTGCCTATGTTTGTAAATCCATGCCATTCTTTACTTCTTTCAAATGTTCCTTACCCAAACCTTTGACTCCATTGCCAATGGTCCCTTACCCTGATAGCCCCACCTGCATCTTACATTAACGCACTTCATTCCATTCAGGAGTCTGGCCTCCTTACCACCCTTGATCAAATATCCTACGTGAAGTAAACTTGAAAACAAGCGAGAGATCCCTCTTTGACTGTGCAGGGCCAGAGGCACTGGCTAAAGTGGTTCTGCTGTTGCCCGGGAGAGAGCCCTTTTTTCCACCCAAACTATGGGCATGATCCCATGCTAACACTGTCGATCCATGCACAGCCTAGATCGACTACTCTTCTTACAAACTCAACTGACTGACTAGCAACTAAAACAAAAATTAAGAGGGAAAACTGGAAGTTAGGAAGTCACCAGGGAAGTAACCTGCATACAGCTTGGGCTCTTCCTTTTATGGACTATTTACATGTCACATTCAACCAAATTCATTCTATTAGCCAATAGGTTGTCATTCCTATTCTAGTTACACTTGTCAGTAGGCACTATTGGCCCAAAATATAAAGATGCTTTTATTCCTTATAACACATGTGACTCTAGCTGATTTCATACCCATGATATCTTGGTATTTCCTTTCCAGTCATTGCACCGTTGCATGCCTCTCTAGCATGGTTCCTTCCATCAGGACTGATCTCGTTGCCTCCTTTCCTTTTGTCATGGCTTCTCTTCTGTTGTGACTTCTCTTCTTTCATGAGATCTTCTCCTGTTGCAGTTTTCCTTTGCGACAACTTCATCTGTCATAGCTCTTTCTCTCTTATCTGCTTCTATATTTTTCTATCGCATTTTCCTTTGTAGCTACTTCTTCTACCTTGTTGTTCCTTCCACAACTGCTTCTGTCATAGCTTGTCCTCTATCTTCATCTGTTTCTATCACAAATTGTTTTTCCTACGACCAGACTCTTTACCTTCTTGCAAAAAATTCTAACTGAATTCTGCCTATCTTTCCTCAGGGCCAATAGAATGTATAAGAATCGAGGCCTTTTCATTTATGGATGAATTTTTTAGGATACAATCAAATCCATTTTAAACTCAAGGATCAACATAAGACCGCGTTTATATGTCCTTGGGGTACTTTTGCATACCGAAAAATGTCTTTCAGCCTAAAAAATGTCGAAGCTACTTTTCAGCTGGCTATGACCTTCACCTTTCATGACCTTAAACATATTATTGAAGTATATCTAGATTATCCAATTGTTCACTCTCGATTGAGAGCAGATCATTCGACACATTTTCTTTTTGTCTTCGAAAGATGTCACCATTATCAAATTCGATGAATCCTCAAAGGTGCATATTTTGTGTTAGGGTTGGTTATTTATTGGGATTTAACCTATCTAAGGAGGGAATTAGGGTTGATATTTTAAAGGTTTAGGAAATACTTCAATTGTCTTCCCCGCACACAACTAGACATCTTCAGATTCTTTAGGGGATGGCTAATTTCTTGCGTCAATTTGTGGTAAATTATGCCATTTTGACCAATGGTTTTATATTCTTATTGAAGAAGGATACTCCATTATTATGGGATGAGCGAGCCCAGGAGTCCTTCAACGCCCTTAAGAAATCCTTGGCATCGACCCCCATACTTAGTCCAACTGACTATAATATGAATTTCTTGTTATATATGGTTGTGTCTAAAGATACGATTGGTCTGGTTTTGGTTCAAGAGGACGGTGAGCTCCATAAGCATGCTAGTCATTATCTTAGCCAGGATTTGATCGATGTAGAACTTTGATATACTCACATCGATAATCTAACCTTAGCAACTGTTCATGCAGTCCAATGATTAAGACACTATATCTTACTTAGACAAACTACAGTTATAGCTCATATCAATCCATTTCAGTTCCTCTTGTCTTGGCGAATGATAAGGGGGAAATATAATAAATAGTTTGTTATCTTGCATGAATTTGTTTTGGAAAAATTGAAGAAGTCACTAGTATTTGCTGAGATAATGTTATATCTCCTTAGTATGGATGAGGATATGATTCATGAGGACTTGTTTGTTGATGATCACATCTTTCTCATTTCATCTACAGACCCTTGCTATGGTGACATTATAGTCTATCTTCATACTTTGAAGGTTCCCCATCATCTCTTGAGGGATAAGCATCGATGCTTACATCATAATGATAGGAACTATCTCATTATTGGTGACACTTTGTATCACCATGGGGTAGACTCCATTTTGCATCATTGTTTGACCCACAAAGAGGCCGAGGTTGTGTTGAATGATTGCCACGGTGGGGCATGTGGTGGCCATTTATTTGGTCTTGCTACAACCCAAAAGATATTAAGAGTGGGTTATTATTCACCGTCGATATTTAAATATTATGTTAATTTGGTCAAGTAATGTCACCCTTTCCAAGTGTTCGCGCAGAAAATACGCTCGCATCTTGCCCCATTACACTCGATTATTACCGTCGGTCCCTTCACCAAGTGGGGGCTGGATTTTATGAATTGTAACCCAACATGTGCTGGGGGAACCATCATATTGTTATGGTCGTAGATTACTTCAAGAAATGGGAATATGTTATGTCTACGATCAAACATTATGGTGAGATGGTCGCTCACTATGTATTCAACCAGATTATCATCCGATTTGAGATCCTGAAGGAGCTTGTCACTGAACATGGCAAGAAATTTCAGAATAAAATGATGGCAAAACAAGATTTGAACTTGGGATACAAACAAGAACATTCTTCTTCTTATTATTCCCAAATGAATGGCTAGGCCGAGGTTGTTAATAAATCCCTCAAGGCTATTCTTAAAAAAAACCATCAGGAAAAGAAAAACTAATTTTCATATCAAGTTATACCATGCTTTGTCGCATTATCGGACCCTGGTCAACACTTCCACCTAGTTTTCCACATATCGGCTAGTGCATGGGGTGGATTTCATGTCCCTCCCTTAAAGGGACCTTAAAAATGTTGACCTTGTCAGGTGCCGAGGGTTTAAACATGGAATTAATTAATTATGCCTAGGAATTTTGATTATTTAAAACTAAGGAGGCATTTCATTTCTAAAGTCATTTTTTTTGAAATTATTGAATTAGTATGAAACTTAATTAATGGTGGAAATGAGTGGTCAAGGCAAGAGGGAGCATTAGGAAACTTTCCTACAATGGAAAAATGGAAATAGTGCAAAAGAAGGAAAAAGAAACCAGTGAGAAAAAGATAGAAACTGAAAAAAGCAAGGAAAATCCATCAATTTCAAACGAAGAAAGTGCAGGAAAAGATGCCAGTTTAAAAGCATGCAACTTTGGCTAAGGGAGGGTGTAGTTTCCAATTTGGTGCAATGATGGAAATCAAGGAAACATTACCTTATACACAAACTTGCTAATTAACTCAAGGAGGGTGCAGTTTCTATTTTGATGAGAGTATCTTTGCAAGGAAACATCTCCAATCCTCATAAGGAAACTTTCATTCAAAGGGGTGCGTAGTTTCCACTTTTGATGGGTGACACAAACAAGGAAAAATCATTTGCAAACCAAACTTGGTAATCCCATGAAAGAGGATGCACTCATGGCTTAGGGATAGGAATGGAAAGTGGGTTACTTGCTCAATAGGTGGATGATTTGGTCAACAAGTCACTCAAGACTATAAAGGAAGGTTTCTGTTACATCTAATTCTTGTCAACACCATGTTATGGGATAAGTATCTCATTGTTTTCCTTAAATTCATAAAAGAATGAAGTTGGAAAATGAGTTGGAAAGAATAATCTATTGCTCTGAGCCACCACCGCACTTTCTCTATGTGCAACCCGCGGTACTCATGTCAACAATGCTCTTTTTCCATTTGAAAAGAGCGGTGCCACTAGCTGCTACCCATTTACAAGGGGCAGTGATGCTTAGCACTGCCTATTTTCCTCATGAAAGGTGTGGTTCCTGACTTATGAAGGTAAAAAATAGAGGTTTTGAGAGGCTTCTCGAAGGTGGCCTTCATGGAGCCTCATCACTATGAACCAGGATAGGTGGAACTTGAGATCCCTTATCCTAGGATGATCTCTCCACCTCTTCCATGGAATCCTCAACCTACTCCATCCCTTGAATCCTTTATATACTAGCTCACCCCTCATGGGAAAAGGGAGGAAGAATGTGTGATAACATCTAAATTCTGGCCAAATTCTATCACACTCTTGATTGATTAGTAGGAAAGTTGTATATTTGAGGAAAGACCCCATTAAGAATATTTCTCAACACCAAGGAATTGGTTATATACTCTCCTTAATTATATTTTAATGAAAATATAGTTTCTTTCCCATAAGCATTGTATATATGGTTCTATTATTTTTTTACTATTTAACTCCTTGGTCTTTTACAGAGGATTATAAATCATATTTTTGTATAAATATTATCTCTAATGCTATGAGCAAATATGGTAAAAAGAAGCACTAGAAATAGATCTTGCTACTATGATATTTCACACAAGCATACACAGGAAAAATGGAGAGAAGAAAAGAGACCGAATCACTTAAATGAAGAGATGAATATTGGAGTGTATTCTTCCATTGAATAATGATGAATAATAGTGTACATAAATAGTACATCCCTCAAGGTAAAGTTGATTTATATGGAGACAACTCATAAATCTACGAAAGGTAGACTTACTAAAATATGATAAACCCCCATAAGTGGCTAAAACACTTCCCAAATCAGTCAAGGACCTAACGAATTAGAAAAAAACAAGAGTGAGTTGTCAAGAGTGATGGATAAACATGTTAATCCTGGAAAATGGAGAGAAAATCATGGAGGATGGGTTGGAAACAAAAGATACCAGTTTCCTAGTTAACTAGCTTTACCTTATCCAAAAAAAAGATGGATAAAAGCAGAATAAGGTAGAATCTGTAGGAAAGCGTAGTTACTAATTTTGGGAGTCCATAAAGTGGTCAAGATTGACCCAGAATCATAATTAAAGCATTCCTGTGGTATAGATGGTAAGTGTTGACTTTAAAGTACAAATGGATTCCAACTATATAGACTAGTGGGTACGAAATTATTGAAAATTGATTAATTATTTTATCCTAAGTTATGAGTGGGTTTAACAATATCCCAACTGTTAAAGTTGTTGTGCCATTTAGATCATCAAGCAATGATTCCAATATTATTGATGCATTAGAAGAGGAATGAAGATACACATTGAAAAATTCAAACCACATAGGAAACATATGAGTATTGTTGGCCACTTTTCCTAACTCACGCGACCCAGGTTCTACACAGCCCATCAACCCAACAAACACATGAGATACGGACCCAACAGGGAAAGCCCTATCGACAACACCTGTAAAGTAGGTGCAATCTCACCCTAGATATTTTTTCGATGGGTAACTGCCGGAACCATGTTTCCGCGATTCATCGAGGGATTATAGTCCCTTGGTGCGCAGCCAAGGAGCTCAAACAAGTCAAGAGGATGTAGTCATTTACGCCGAACTATAGCACACACATCGCATATATTTTATTAACTACTAATGGAATGACTTAGATTCGGCCTTAGTACTTTAAACATAATGGAATATAAACACGAGTTATCAAACAAACACCATATAATAGATGCGCAACAACGATTGCGTCGTAAACATAACTAATACTTAGAAGCAACGCATAATAGCACACTCATGCATTCAAAATTATATTGATAGTATGGAATTTATTCACCCATGATAGGAATCACATCATAAACATAAACAAACATACACAGTCAATCATCAATACACAGAAGAGTTCGCGTGGAAACCCATCCGGGAAAAACCACAAGGTGCTCTTCATCTGGCATGAGAAATGTATGGTGCCTTCAGCCTGCATTTGACTATGGACTGTCTTAGATCTACCTTTCTAATTAGACTCTTTCTTGCTCTCATGCTCTCTGTCTTATTTCTCCTAACTACTACTACCCTTTACTAATCTGCACATGGCTTGGATCAACTCCTCTAGCATCTGCACCTCTCTAGCAAAGCTTCTCTTCTACTGCACTACCTCCAACTGCATCCTACAGACTTCCAACTAATCTAAAACTCAGATCTCATAAATTCCCTCTATTAACCCATAAAAAGCAACTAACAGTGATCTAGAAAACCACCAAAGAGTAAACTAACAGCAACAACCAACATAAAAGCAACCATCACCCTAAAAAGCAACCTTCTAACAATTGAATCCCTCCTATTGATACTATTTTACATGACCATGCAGGGTCAACTGCATACATGTAGTCTGTTAACTATCACCATCAGCCACCCCCCAGGCTATATCTATGGTGATCATTACTTGACACGAGGCACTAACAACCTTACTTACAATGTGTGTTCACTCATGTGGCATCCACCGACTGAAGCCGACTTCAGCACCCACGATCGTCCTGTCGATTTCGGCCGTTATTCTGGACTTGTGCTATTGTTTTACCCTGTGACATCTTCCTTTCATACAGTTTCCCTTTCTACGTAGGTGACATATTTTGCACAGATTTCCTCTTCCGTGCAACTTCCTTTGTCTGCGTAGATTTCCTTGTCTGCGCAGATTTCTTCTATCCCTGCCCCGTTCTTCCTTTTCCTTGTTTGTGCTTGTGCAGTGGATTGATTCTTGTGTGTTTCTTCATTTGTGCTTATTTCTTGCATGCTTTCCCCAGGCCCAATAGGCCCCCAACACTCACATGTTGCTCGTCTTGAGCAATGAAGCAATGACCTAGGAGGTGGTGCAACATGTGCGGCTTTTTATTTGTTGTTGAATTATTATTTTTTGGTGCACCTTTATCCTTCTTCCTCTCTTACGTGTTTTGTTACTTGTGTTTTTTTTTGGTGGTGTTTCCTACACTGCAAGCTCATCCCATACTTAGAAAAAATGTTTATATTGTAGATGACACAACTGGAGTTATACAATTTCTTCTTCAGCATCATCTAAAGATTCTAATTCCAAGGTTTTTTCTTTTACCTGCTCCTACTCTTCTTCAGGTTGTTCTTCTTGGTCCTCTTCATCTTCCTTTCCCTCTTCATATTCCTTTTCCTCTTCTTCTTCCTTTTCCTCTTCTTCTTCTTTTTCCTCTTCTTGCACATTCTCTGGTGCATATTTCGGTGCCAATTGTTTTGTGCTTCCAACCTTCTGTTGGAATTGGGAAAAAATGGGAGTAAGCCTTTCTATCTCCCGACAGGCTTCTTCTTCCTGCTACTCCAGTTCCTGTACTCGGTCAGAGCTAGGGTGTTCGAACGATGCATTGGCCACTCCCTGTGTGAACTCATGGATTCTCTATTGGACAGGCTGAATTAGCCCTATCACCCTTTCAGGTTCACCTTGTTTCTCATCCATTTCTTTGTTGCACATGTTTTCCTGCTTGCACAGGGTTCTTGCCTTATCTTGGAGTTGCTTGAGCTCAGTGCCTTTGGCGATTTTCTCCTTTGTTGGCAGCTTCTTAATCTCTGCCTTTATCACCAATACCTGTAGGTTTGCTTGCCGAGCCTGCTCGACAAGCTACTTCGTAGTCTCATCCTCGATGAGTTACTCCCATACTGCGACAATTGCTTCCACTGCCTCTATGGAGATTTGCTCGGATTCCCTACGCTTACCAATAGCTTGATATGTTGATTGCTGCCTTTGTTGCACAACTTCGGGGGGCATGCTAGGTTGCTAATTGGTATTTAATTCCTGAACCTGTTCTTTGGATAACCACCACAATTGGTGCATAGGTTCTGCCTTACCTTCTTTCTCAACATTCAACAATTCTGCGACTGCCTTCATGATGGCTTCTTCCAGTGAATCTTGCCTCTGCGCTTGTGCTTCTAGGTCTTCCTGCTGGCACTTGATGACTTGTTTGCATGCCTTTTATTTCCTGGATGCCTTGGTTTCCTAATATGCAACTACATTTTCTTGGATTCTCACCTCTGTAGCTGCGACATGCTGAATGGAATATATTTGTGGCAACACCATCTTAGAGAAATCCAAAGTTAATGTGTCCAAGCTATGGACACTTGTATCTATTTCTGTTGCATTTGTAGAAAATTCCTGTGTGGGAATTTTTATTCTCAAGGGTGGGAGAAGCACCATTGTCACCAAAGCATCCAATGGGTCTACACCATAGGTCTCAGCCTGCACGGCGTCACTCACTTCTGTGACGGCCTCTGCCAACTAGGTAACTTGCGTAGTGAGCGAAGTCATCCAATTGGTTTGCTTGCACGTGATATCACCCAAGGTGGACTCAGTTATTTTTGTGACTGCGTCTCTAAGAAGAGGCGGATCCTCTTTTGCTATGTTCATAACTTGGGTTCGATTAGCCCTCTACTTTTTCTTGTGTGGGATTCCCAAAGCTTCTGCATCTTCCTCCACGGGCTCTTTTCCTTTTTTGTTTCCTGGTTCTTTCAGTGCGCACCTCCTCATTAGTAGGGGTGTCTTCTTCGCCATTGTTAGGTGGGTCTTAGTCTTCTTCTTCTTCTTGGGCATCATCTTGATGGTCCTGGGTGTTCGTATTGGCGCGGTCCTAGGGTGGGTTCTCCTGCGGATCCCCTTGTGGTGCATGCTGCTCCTCCGACACCTCCACTTGCTGGCCAATCCATTATTTGGGCCGGTACTTGATTTTCCTCTCAATATCTGCATCTTTGATGATGAAGAAGGTCGATAGTGCCTGCTTCTTGGGGTCATTACGTGGATACAAGATGATGTTGTGTGGCTCTGCGTGGAATTTAATGAAAGGATACCTGGCCACTGTCATAGGGAACAGTCTATACTGCTTGTGCACAATCTGTCTAATTCTTTCTCCTTGGAGAAAGAATGGAATCTTTGCATCAGCCTTGTGCTTGCTATCTTTGTGGTCCCAAAGGTTCTGGAACTGTGCGTCAAGTAACTCCACTAGGATGTCCATGGGTTGATAGTCTGGTGGAGGAATCCAGGTTGCAAATGAGATCAGAATCAAAAGCCACGAGTAGTGGAACTTAGCCAAGAGAAATTCCTACATGTCAATCACGTCATCCATTAGTTCATTCATAAGGAACTGGGACCAGTTAACGTGCACTCCTTATGCGCAGTGCTCTTCTAGCTCTACTGTTGTGGAAGTGCATTCAGCAAGCCTCATCTTTCATAGAACCCTATTGCATAAGATTTTTGTTGTAGACCTTACAACAATGTCATTGATAGAGCTAATGAGGTATCCCTTTCCACCATGGACAAGTTGGTACTTTCCCTTCATGTCATTTTTGTCCAATTTTTCCCCATCCTTATGTAGATAAGGGGCCGGGTTGACTCCTTGCCGCGGGAGACCCGTGATGGCCGAGACCAGTTTGACCATTACCTCATACGGCTTGTCTAGCCAGAGGTAGCCTCCATGGAATCATACTAGAAGTTGCTTGATATACATCCCAACCGGGGTAGTGCGGCCAAAATGCGGCATAAGAAGCAGGTTCAAGATGCATAATTGCTCCAATCCATGTGCCCATTCCATTGCAGAAAATATGTCTGCATTCGGTAGTACTCTAGGCACCGTGCCCATGAATCAATTTCTTTCCAGCTCCTCTTGCTTCCTGGTATCATAGTTTTCAAACTTCAGGTCCCAAAGTTTGGGGTTGATTGTATCCTAGGACCGTGGGACGCCTTCTGGAATGATGGGCTCTTGCAGTTCATCCAGTGCATCCACTGTCACTCTTGCTGTGCCTAGGACCCTAGGTGACACATATGGAGGAAACAAGTTATTTTCCTCATCTGTTAGCTCTATGTCTGCTAGTGGTGGTGGTGGAACCAAGTCGGCTCTGCGGGATTTGGGTAGCTTCGTTGGAGGACCAGAGGAATTGGGATATCTACACTCGATGGACCTCTGGGTGGAAAAACTTGGGCTCCTACTGGTTGTCTTGGTGGCCAAGTTGCAAGTACCTGCATCTGGTGGCCTCTTACCGGTGGCGGGCTTGGTGGCCTCTACGGTGCCTTTAGCTTAGCCTGTGTCTTCTTCATCTTCTTGGTCAATTGAATGGGTTCAGGGACGTAAGGCACTTCTAATATTGGGTAGGGTGAGGCTAGTGAAATAACAGATTCTTCACTATCATTGGAGAGCTCAATAATCATGGGCTTCAGCTCTGAGAGTGGGTTATGGTTCACTTGGGGAGTTATTGGATCATTGGGATTGGCTCTCTGGTTTCTTGGCTTTGTAAGGCAATGTAAAGGTTACTATGACAAAGGTGAATGATATTTATAGGCGATCAGGCATCCAGGTTGTGACTGGATGCAATGATGGGCCATCAAATGGAGCACATGGGCTCGTCCTTCACCACCTTTACTCGCAAACTTAGGTTTAGTTATGTACTTGTCAGGTCATTTAAGGTTAATATGGAAGATGGAACCAAAAATCACCCCGCCATTCTCCTCAGAATCTCTGAATTAATGCTACTGAGCTGTCACGAGCACCAAATCTTTTTTTCGTGCATTTAATGGTCCATCGATGTCTACCAGCTATCTTCCACTGCCTTCCAGTGGTCTCTTAGCCGGTTTGTTGGCAAGTTGAGAGTGCACCATTCTTCAGCGCAACTTCCGTTTTCTATGTCAGGTTGCATTGGAGGTGCTTTTTTTCATTGCTTTCCTCCCTTTAGATCTTTTTCTTTCTACATGCCTCGACCTTATGGGACCGCAATGTAGTCATCACCGTATGGTTTTAATCAACTACCGTTGATCATACCCGAAAGTAGTGTTCCATCCATCTTATGTAGTTTTACTGTGCCTGCTTTAGTAATGTGCAGAACCACATATGGGCCAAGCCAGTGTGTTTTGAGTTTACCTGGGTGCTTGAGGAACTTGTTGTCATACATCAGAACAAGTCCACTGACCTTGAACTGCTTTGTTCTGATGTGGTGATCATGCCATGCTTTCTGCCGTTGTTTTTCCATGTTTTGATGGAATCTTGCAATGAAGCATTCTTCCTCCATTTGAATCAGCTGTGCAAGTCTTTCTTCTATGGCGTCGATGCCTGTCATTTTTGTTAGTGCAACAATTCGTAGGATCGACACAATGTACTCCATGGGAACGACTGCTTCTTTTCCATAGACTAAATAGAAAGGAGTGTATCCAATTAGTCGTTTGCATGTTGTTTTGTAAGCCCATAATACTGCTGAGACTTTCTGGTCCCAGTCATCTTTGTGCACATTGCAGACCTTGGTCAATGCATTCTCTAGTATCTTGTTGAAGGCCTCAACAGTTCCATTTTATTTAGGATGGTAGGGTGTTGTCTTCTTGTGCTGGATTTGGAATTGTGCAGTCAATTCGACAATTAGTTTATTTACAAAATGCATACCTTGGTCACTGATAAGGATATTCGGGAAACCAAACCTTTTTACTACATTTTCAAAAAGAAACCTCACCGCAGTTGCTGCGGTGCAATATTTCACAGGTGTTGCTTCCTCCCTTCTTGTCAAGTAATATGTAGCAGTTATAATATAGCGCGCACTAGTCCATTTCCTTGCAGACTAATAGGGCCGACAAAATCCACTTCCCATTTATCAAAGTCCTACAGTGTAATTTGTGGCACAAGTGGCATTTCATCACATCGTGATGGTTTCCCTGTTCTTTGACATTTATCACAGTCACGATATTATTTCCTTGTATCCATATGTATTGTTGGCCACCAGATTCCAGCTTGAAAAATCTTGTGCACCATTTCCTTCCTAGCGTAGTGTCCCCCTAAGAAACTCGCATGCACTTCAACGATTACCCATTGCCTTTCATGATCAAAGACGCATCTGTGCAGTATTTCATCAGGTCCCAACTTATACAGTTGTCCTGCAATTAGCGTGTAGTTTGTGGCCTTGACAACTAGTTTTTTTTTCCATGTCGTATAATCTTCAGGCACATAGCTTGTTTTCAATAAGTGTATAATAGCATCAAATTCTTTATTGACAATGTCAATAGCAAACAACTGCGCATCAGGAAAATTGTCCTCTAATTTGTGTAGTTCCTTGCCACTTTCAATGTGCGACAAGTGGTCTGGCCCAACATTCAGATGGCCTGGATTTACAATGACTTCAAAGTCAAATTCTTGAAATAGGAGGAGCCACTGGCAGATCTTCCCCCCAACACTAGCTTATTAACTAGGTACTTCAGTGCAGAATGATCAGTGAACACTTTGAAGTGTCCACCCAGTAGGTAATGTCTAAAATTTTGTAGCGCATAGACCATTGCAAGCCCTTCTCTTTCAATTGTGGTATAGTTTTTCTTTGCTGTTGACAGTTTCCTGCTTGAAAATGCAATTGGGTGGTCAATTGCGCCCTCTCTTGGTTGGGTTAAGACTATACCAAGCGTAATTGATGTTGCATCAACATGTACATGGAACTCCTTCTTCCAGTATGGGAATATTAATATTGGTGCAGTGGCCATTTTGTGCTTCAACTTATACAGACTTCCTTGACAGTCTTGGTTCCACTCAAATTTGGCATCCTTCTTCAATAACTTCTCCATTGGGGCAGTTATCTCCGCGTACCCTCTTATGAATTTTCAATAATATCCCGTATGTCCCAATGTGGATCTGAGTTGTGTGACTGATGTGGGTGGTGGAAGGTCTAGAATAATGGCCACCTTCGCAAGATTGACTAGGATCCCTTCGTGACATACTACATGGCCCAACAGTACACCAAATGGTGCGCAAAATATGCATTTTCTCAAATTCAGTGCAATTTGATACTAGCGACACCTTTCCAGCATCATGCACAAATTCTCAATATGGTCTCTCACCAGACCAAAGATCGTCTAGTCATCAAAATATACTTCAAGAAACCTATGAATGAAATCTTTAAAAGCATAAACTACTATTCTAGAGAAAATAACAGGGGCGTTTTTAAGGCCAAAGGGCATTACCGTGTATTGGTAGCATTCCCATTCTGTTACAAAGGTTTTCTTATGGTGGTCTTCTTGCGCAATTCTGACTTGATTGCAGCCTGAGAATCCATCTGTAAATGAGTACATTTCTTATCCACCGACACTCTCAAAGACTTCATTTGTAAATGGTGTTGGTAATGGATCATGTAGGTAGGCATCGTTTAGCTTCCTAAGGTCGACATAGATCCTGACCTCACCTGTCGCCTTCTTATCCTGAATCACTATGCGGCTTATCCACTATGACTCTTCAACAGGTTCAATGATTCCTACTTCCATCATGCGATGCAGTTCTGCTATCACTTTTTCTTTATATTGTGGATTTAGTCTGTATGGACATTGTTTTACCAGTCTTGCATCGGGTCTGAGTGGAATTTTCATTTCACCCAAATCTCCTTCTATCCCCTTCATTTTTTTGAAGTTCATCGGGAATAGGTCCTGGAATTCATATAATATATTAGTGACTTTGGCTGCTATCTCTTCATCCCAATAGTCTCCAATGTTAGCGAATTTTGAGTTGTCCTCTGACCCAATGTTAACTTTGTTGATCTTTAGCGGTTTGATGAACTGCTCACTGGAAATGCCGCTTCCTTCTACAATACACGATCCTTCCAACTCTAGAATATTGATGTTATTTGGATCATCCTCTGTGTCTCCAGAGAGATTATAGCATGTCATTTAGTGCTAAACTATCTCATAGAACTGGTGGGAATGTGCAGTGCAGGGTTGAGAATACGCAACCTCTAGTGGGATCTCCATGAATATCTTCTCCTTAATAGTCTTCAAGCGCAATATCAACTGTTGGTTGCTCATCTGTGAACTGGAATGTGTATATGAAATTTTGTGCAACCTTTTCTCATTCTCTTGTTTATTGGCATAGCTCCATAGATGCGTACCAGCCTCTGGGTTCCATTTCAAGAGTATGGATGAAGTGGTGAACCGACTCCTAGCGCAGGTAATTCGAGAATGTTGCAGAACACTACTCCAAGTGTTCAACAGGGTATGATAACCATGTATACATTTGTGTCATAGTTGTGACCTTGTATCCAAAACTTCTTCCAGTAGGCATTTACATTGCGGCCATTCAATTATTTTGTGCATACCCCAACATCACGCGGGTGTAGATTTTAGCACAAATTACAGTGCAGATAGTAGCTACAACTCTATTACTAGTTCTTCAAACTCAGTCAAGAACATTGCCAAGTTAGGCAGTCCTTCATATGTAGGTAGCGACCGTGACTAAGTTCCCACTCATAGGATAGACTTAGTTATCTGGGCACATCTCCTCATAGAGACTTCATGTAATCGGTTCTGCCGGTTCTCAAGTGCCTCTCCTAAATTTGATGTACATGAACTCATGCCTCTCTATCTTAGGTTACCATCGACAGTAGGATTAATGTAATCCTCCCTAAGGGTAGTGACATTATAGATGTTATCTAGGTGATTACCTTTCCCTTTGTTGAACATCGGTTCAACGTATCTCTGTCCTTCCAGTGGATCGGAGGCCACAACTACCCTCATGTCATCATCTTCAAATGATAGGATCCTTCTTTTGAAGTTTATAATGGTTTGATTTCCCATCGAACAATCGATCCCTAGCAGTGCGGGATATGGGTTAGTATCATCTACTATATTGATGACCTTGAAGTCCGCAAAAGTGCGCAATCCTTCAATATCAACTTGGACCTGACTCAACCTACCAATGGGCAGGACCTTATCCTGATTAGCAAGCCTTAATTGAATTGGGGACCATTCTAGGGGTGGCTTGCCCATTATTTCCCATGTCTGGTGCGTTAAAATGTTAACATCAGATCCCAGGTCGAGGATGATATAGTCCATGTCATAATCACCAATTTACGTGGACATCCTAAGTTTGCGTCCCATTTTGAACTTTGTCTTGACATTTTTAACCTTCTTCGCCAGCTGGTCTTCCTTCGGAAGCATTTATATAAGAGCTTCCAACTCTTGAAGTGCATCCCTTTCATGGATTAGCGCCAAACAACTTGACAGGAATGGTTTGAGCTTACTAATCTTATCTGCACTATTTCTTGCAATTTGTTGTTCGAATATCTTTTGGAATCTCTCAAGCATATCTTTCACTTGGATTGAGGTGGATGGATGCTCCGTTCCTATGAATTCTAGGCTAACATCCATGAATATGCATTTTTCTTTTGAACATCAAGAAATTCTTCCTTTTGCACAACGAGTCATACCTGCGGTTGTGCTTGCACCACAGGCTCTATTTGCGTAGCTTTATCTACACTTGTCGCATCACCTCCTCTTGTTACCATAGCTACACTTGGTTCTTGTGGTTCTGTGACTATCATCTATATGGTGTCATTAGCATTTAGGTTGGGAGCATTCGGCGCAGGATTTGGTGCTGGGTTATCTATTCCAATCATTTGGGATTTCCATCTAGCGATAAGTTGCGGACATTGCTCCACATTTTGCTCTTGTTTGCAATATGAGCGAGTCTTCACAGGTTCAGGCCAGTCTCTAACAAAGTGGCCCTACACTCCACAATTGTAGCGTACCACTGGCCCTCTTCCTCGACCGAATCCTCCTCCTCCTAGGCCCTTGTAATTGCCACCCCCCCTCAACTGAGGTTGTGGTGGTTGAAGCAGGAATTGTCATTGTAGATACTGCTATTGATACGGGTTATATGGGGCCATATTTTGAAATTACGGTGCCATCTAAAACTGCTACATAGGATGAAACTGAGGCGTAGCCTGAAACTGCTGTGCAGGCTGAAATTGAGGGGCAGCCTGAAACTGAGGTGTAGCCTGGAATTGCGTTTGTGCCTGTTCAATATTTACTTTCTCCTCAATGTTCATTAGATATGCATCTACCATTTTCTCTCTCAGAAGGTGGTAGGCCCTATAATCATTTTCATCATGGCCTACAGATCAACAAAATTTACAATACAAAATAGCTGGGGTACATACCGTCTTGTGTAGGAACATGCAATCTACATCATGATGTCCCCTGGTCTGGCATATGTTGCACTAGGGCAGCCCCTGGGTACTCAATGGGTTTGGCGCACTGGACGAGATATAGTTCATGTAAGCTGGACAATCATCTTTATTATGTCCATTGGTCCGACATCGCAAACACCAGAGGTCTTCCTGCACCTCTTTTCCTCTTTTTATGTCCTGGAGTTGAATTGTTAGATTATCTAGTTGTGACTAAATCTATATCATTCCTGTGGCACCATCTCCAATAGGTGAAGCCTCTAGCTTCATTTCCAATGCCAATGCCTCTGTCTGCGTCACAATATTTTGCTACATGAGTGGTCCTCTAATGTGTGGCAGTAGCACAACAGTAAACCACTCTTTATGCTACATGTCCAACATCTGGAAGCTTAATTTATCCATCAACGTCTTGAACTGTTGATCAAAGTCCCATACTATTTCTGTCGGATCTTGCTTAATCTCCTTGATCTCGGTTATACATTGGGACTTAGATTATGTCTTTTTGAATTCTGAGATCATTACGATTCGAATCTCCTCAAGAGTCCTCTGCGGCTGCTCAGTGGTACTACACAATACTTCATATACCAATCCAACGTGCGGTCCCGCAGAGTCATAATCATCTGTGCTTTCTAGATGTCATCATTATTAACAAGGCAGACCATCCATACCGCCTCATAGAGGTACCACTATTGTTCTGGATCCTCTGGTCCATTCCCATTGAATGCGGGTAGTCTAACATTTGTCCCTGCCATTAGGGTGGCATTGGGGTTGCTCATTGGATTCCCAGAATTTGCTAGATTTACTGGGGTCACTGATGGGCCTTCTTGTGCTCTAGTACCAACACTAGGACTACTAGTGTTCACAAGCGGTTCAGGTGAGGAATTTCTAGGTCTCACTTCAGGTGATCTTCTTGGAATGTCGTAGTGATGTGATGTCCTTGGTGTCTCTGTAGACTCTTTCAATTCTTCTCTCTCAAATATTGGGCTATACTCTTCCTCTTCTTCGCAGGATCCTTCATCTAGGTGTGACTCACATCCATATTCACCTTCCTCGGGTAGGCTATAAGCCCTCCTTTCTCCTGCTACCTTCCTCCTCTTTCTTGATCGGATCCTCCTTCTGCTTCTTAAGAATCTAATGTCCAACTTGTCTTCTGATCTTCCTAGGAACATTTCTGTATACTACCTTCCATATTACTCCTAAATTTTACACAACATATCCCCTTCAAGGACTGCACGACTCAATCGCTGACTTGAAAATACCCTTTTCATAAAGAAGCATTTTAATCCATAGGTTTATAGGCAGAAGGTACCTTCCTAGAGGTCCTTGGAAACAATGTCTCTCTTCCTCGCTATATGAG
Organism: Pseudotsuga menziesii; assembly: GCA_001517045.1. NCBI lineage: Eukaryota > Viridiplantae > Streptophyta > Pinopsida > Pinales > Pinaceae > Pseudotsuga > Pseudotsuga menziesii. The sequence continues at coordinate 378,524 of LPNX010528259.1, forward strand.
GTTATCGCTTCAACAACGAACTCAATGACATATCCTTCTAATATGCTATCAATCCAAAAATCAACAAATCTGGAAATAGGGTTACTTACTTGTGCTACTTCTTACGTTAACCGGTCGGTCCACTCAACTACTCCTCTTCTCTGATAGTTAAATTGTCGGGTTGCTAATTCCAAAATCCATTCTTTCAATATAACGGGAAATTTTGTGAAAAAAATTTCATGGATATCCGAATATAGATATCGCTGCAACCAATTCTCAGGGCTCAATAAAGAACCCTTGCTTTCCTTCTACGTGAATATCAATGTCTTTGATTCTAGCCAATCCTCGACTTCACTCTTGGTCGGGTGCCGCAACATTTCCCTCTTCTTGATCAAAAGGGTATCAACAACAAAACCATTTGTTGACCACTTTTCCTAGCTCGCGCGACCCAGGTTTTGTGCAGCCCTTCAACCCAACAAACACCTGAGATACCGATCGAACAGGGCAAGCCCCGTCGGTGACACTCACAAAGAAGGTGCAGTCTCACCCAAGGTATCTCTTCGATGGGTAACCGTTGAAACCATGTTTCCATGATTCATTGAGGGATTATAGTCCTTTAGCATGCGGCCAAGGAGCTCGACCAAGTCGCGAGGATGGAGTCATTTATGCTGAACTGTAGTGCACACCGTACATATATTTTATTAACTACTAATGACGCAACACATATTCGGCCTTATTACTTTAAACATAACGGAATATAAATGCGAGCTAATAGACAGACGCAATATAAAAAATGCGCAACAACGATTGCACCATAAACATAACTAATACTCAGAAGTAGTGCATAATAGCCTATTCATGGATTCTGACTTCTATTGATAGTATGGAATTCATTCACCCATGACAGGACTCACATCATAAACATAAACAAACATACACAGTCAATCATCAACACACAGGAGAGCTCATGTGGAAACCCATCTGGGAAAAAACCATAAGGCACTCTTTATCTGGCATGAGAAATGTATGGCATCTTCAACCTACATTTGACTGCAGAATGTCTTAGATCTAACTTTCTGCTCAAACTCTTTCTTACTCTCATGCTCTTTATCTTATTTATCCTAGCTACTGCTACCCTCTACTGATCTGCACACGACATGGATCGACTCCTCTAGCATCTACACATCTCTAGTAGAGCTTCTCTTCTACTGCACTACCTCCGACCGCATCCTACAGACTTTCGACTAATCTACCATTAATATCTCACAGCTTCCCTCTATTAACCCATCAAAATCAACTAACAGTGATCTAAAAAGCCACCAAAGAGTAAACTAACAACAAAAACCAACATAAAATCAACCATCACCCTAACAAGCAACCTTCTAACTATTGAATCCCTCCTATTTATACTATTTTACATAACCACGCAGGGTTGATTGCATATTTGCAGTCTGTTAAATGTCACCATCATCCACCCCCTAGGCTACAATTGTGGTGATCATTATTGACACGAGGCACTAATGACCTTACTTATAGCGTGCGTTCACTCGTGTGGCATCCGCCAACTTAAGCCAACTTTAGCACCCACGATTGTCCTGTCGCTTTTAGCCATTATTCTATTCTTGTGCTAATGTTTTACCCTGCAGCATCTTCCTTCCACGTAGTTTCCCTTTTCCGCGTAGGTGACATCTTTTGCACATATTCCTTCTTCTGCACAGATTTCCTCTTCTGCGCAATTTCCTTTGTCTGCGCAGATTTCTTCTATCCCTGCCACGTGCTTCCTTTTCCTTGTTTGTGCTTGCGTGGTGGATTGATTCTTGTGTGTTTCTTCGTTTGCGCTTATTTCTTGCGTTCTTTCCCTAGGCCCAACAAGTATAGCTCAGATAATTACAGTATCATTGTCATTAATTAATCCAGTGTTACAATATTGTTACATAAGGAAGAATTCGAATTCATTAGGGATGAATTCGAATCTGCCAACTGGATGTGATTCTATATGACTGAATATTTAACTAAGGATGTCTCAATCAATATCAAAGTCCAAATGGTTAACTCTAGATGTCTAATCAAGTCACGCAATCAGTAATAATCGGTTAACTCAGTCTAACTGAAGTGGTAGGTGAGGAAAGGAACCTTATCCACATGTAGTCATGTCTAACTGGCGCTAACTACGTTGATTGTGATCTAACTAAAAGTAAATAAAAAATAACTAAGCTTAAATAGTTCCAACTCCAACTGATTGAAGGAGTTTGGTGCCGGGACTCCTAGTGGCTCCTAAAATCTAGGGATTGGTCTAGAAGGAACCTAAACTAATGCATGCAAGTGTAGTAAGTGGAAATTATCCTATAGCAGTGTTCCCCACACTCTAGTAACTGGTACATTTGGCCCCATTAGGCAAAGTGGACCCAATGGTACTAGTGGACCCAAATGATTAAATAAAACTCCTAAGTTAGGCTAAAATAATCTAATAGATAGTTTGGTTAAGGGAGGATTATAAATCCTAACACCCCCCCTGGATCCTAACTTGGAGAACTGCGAGCCTTGGAAACAAGGCCATGAGTCACCCATATACAATATAGAAGATAACAGTTTTCTTAATACAACCGAGGAAATAGGAGAAAACCTCATGGGAAAGCCCCCCCCTTAAAATAAGCAGAAATCAGGAAATACAAGTTAAAAACTTGAAAAATATTTTGCTGCAATTTGCAGCAGTATGCAATATTTTGGTTCTTCTATGTAGTAGCATCCTGAATATGTGCATGTGAACCTAGGAATCCAAACAAAGTGATTATTTCTAGAGGAATCTTCATTTTTGGAAGAAGAATAATTTGCTCAATTGAATCAGAAATATAGACAGCTGTAGGATGAAAACTGGACCCATGTAGAGCAGTTGAAATCAACTAATGAGAGAGAAAAAGTTCTTGAGAATTTGAACCATGTGAGGAACATTCAAGAAAATTATATATTGCAGCCTTGAACATCGAACCATTTGTGGTAAAAATAGCCCAAGTGTTACTATTAAGTGTCCAGGCGAATGCAGAATGTCTCCATCTTTACTAGTTCTGTGAGGAGATGAGCCTACGATCAAATAGATAGGTAGAGAAGCACTGTGACTAAGGAGAGAGAATACTTGAGCTCCATAATTTGATATAGCTTCATAAATAATCAATGAATCACAAAATAAAATATCAGCGAACTCATAAGAGGAAACTAACATCAAATCCCCAACAACAAGTTTGAAGGAGACTTGCGGTACTTGATTTGTCACACCAAAATTGACTAAACCAGCTACAAGCACGACTGAAGGCTCTTGGAAATTAAAATTTGAATTAAATTATACCATATTGGATCCAAATAAATCATATCAGATCCAAATAAGTCCATATCAGATCCAAAAGTGTGGAATGAAATCAAATCCCGGGCAACAATCTTGAAGGAGACTTGCGGTATTTGAATTTTCACACCAAAATTGATGAGAGCGGCTATAAGCATTACTGAAACCTATTGAAACTTAAAACTTGAACAAAATAATGTCAGTTCAGATCTAAATAATATCATATAAGATCCAAATAAGTTCATATCATATCCAAGAGTTTGCTCCACCGAGAAGGTAGATGCACAATTTTTTCCTTCTTCAAAATTCTGAATATTGGTGCATGCAATCATGTAGGAATTTATTGGAAGCTCAAGATCAATGAGAAATTCCATTAGAGAGTAAGATCCATAATGTTTAATATATATCCTATTTGAAGAAAGTAGTTGGCCAATAGATAGTGGCATCAAAATCATTTCCACCCCTAGATGACGAAGCCCATTTGGTCTTAGTCCTAGAGAAAGTGTTCCAGATCAGAGAAAGGAAATTGATGAACAAGACCATCAAATAATATCTGATACAGTGGAAGGGGTTACCCAGTGAAGATTCCATTTGTTAGGCTAAGTAGATTTTGCAGCACCCTGGTTTGCTTCTGCTTAAGGATAAGCATACTTGGGAGGGGAGGAATGTCATGTCTCCATCTTTCTGAACACCAAAAGTGTTGACCTTGCCAAACACCTAGGGGTTCTTGTTAAGATATTTAGACACTTAGGAGTTAGTTAAGATCAACTTGTGTAATATATCCATTAGGAAAAAGTGTGTTTTTTTAGTATGTATTAGTATGCATTTGTAAATATTCTAATCCGACGGTCACGATATGTTCTAGACATAGAGTGATCCGACGGTTCAACTTCTCTTAGATCAT
>LPNX010528259.1:388363-419102 GCA_001517045.1 Pseudotsuga menziesii
AGTCACGATATGTTCTAGACATAGAGTGATTTGAATCTTCAACTTCTCTTAGATCATACCTACCATTGATCCGTCGCTTAACACCCGATTGGTCTATGATCTCTATTTAAAGAGCATGGCAAGTTGATCGATTATGAGAAGCTCATGTAACTTTCTTTCTTTTGCATAATAATTTGCTCCAAGTAGATATTTGGCTAGGGCTGTGTACTGTTTCTCTCTTGAGGGTTTTAACCATGTGACAAACATCGGTGTGTTGATCTGTGATCTATTTGTGTGAAGCGGTTGCTCAAGGTGTTCGGTCTTTTGGGAGTACCATGTGTACCTGAACAGTTCTAAGTGACATGAATTAATTAAACTAGGGTATTTTGTTAAATTATTATTTAGGAGGCTTGTACTTAGTTTGATTTCTTGTCATTATTAATTAATGTGCAATTAAATATGTGGAAATAAGTTTCCATGTCAGGAGGGCGCACTTGGGAAATCCAACTTTCCTAGGTGGATAATTCGAAACTATCAAGGGACTGACATAAGTAAGTAGTCAGAAAAGAGGGAGAGTACCAGAAGCTAAGAAAAGATGTCATAAGAAAAATTAGGAAGCTTTGGGCCTAAGGAGGGCGTAGTTTACATTTAGAGGTTCAGTCACAAAAGAAGAGGTGCAGAAAAGTTATCATAAGGAAAAGGAGGAAACTCTAGGCCAAAGGAGAGTGCAGTTTCCATTTAGAGGTTCAGTCACAAAAGTAGGAAGTGCATAAAAGTTTTCATATGAAAAATCTTGAAAATATGGGCCTAAGGAGGAATCATTTTCTAAGTTGGATGAAAGGTATTGACATGGAAACATATCACATGACACATACTTTCCATTTTATCAAGGAGGGTGCACCACTTGGATAGGATTAGGGTTTAGCAAGGGAAAATTTCTCAACACGTGATTGACTTCCTCAACAAGTCACCCAGGGTCTATTTAATGATAATTCAAGATCCATTTCTTGGTTTGGTTCATGAATGATTTGTGTAGAGTGAAGCCCAGCTTCATACTAAGTGATGTGCCTCAGTATGTTCGGAGATGAGCCCCAAGTCACTTTCCCCACTCTTGTTTCTCCCCTTCCATTTTCAATGTAGGTGATGGTGAGCTAAGGATCGACATCCTTAGATTCATATTCAACCTCTACAGTAACCAATCCATCCATTGAAGACTAGCTCTAGTGAAGGGAACTTCACCTACGCTCCAATGCCAAGCTTGGTGCTAGTTTTGGGCCTCCCATCCTCAGTTTTGGACCCCCCACTTTGAAGAGATCAGTCCTCAAAACCTATTAATGAGATTCTCATCCCAAATTCACTCATTATGACTTCTATAATTCAGTAAGGTTTTTGTTCTAGAGATCTCCCATGTTAATTTTTCATGAGTGAGCCTTTTATTGCCCCCTTGATGGGGTTTTTAGCAGTTTTATGTAATAAGAATGAATTAATGTCCATGGGTAGAATTATTAAATTATTTTATGTGTAAAAAATTATATAATAGACTCTGCAATACATCATTAGCAGGTTTGAATTAAATCTGGTTTGAAATTCATCAAATTCTACTAGTTTTACCATTTTCTTCATTTTAGAAGCTTTATGCATTCAAATGTCATTCCAAAAGTTTTTGTAGGAATTTAAAACACCCAAATATGTATCCCAGCTCTTAGAAAAATATTTCATTGAGTTCATACCACGTTTGGAAAACCATCTTTGCGTAGGGTCTCCTCGGGCCCAAACTGCTAGTTTTGCCCAAATCATTCCAAACAACCCCAAATCATTCCAAATTTGTTCCTAACTTTTTGAAACCTAATTTTGTGATTATTACCTGTATTATTACACCTTTGAACCTTGTGACAAGCCCTAGGTTTAATGGATGTGAAATTTATTCTTAGTTGCACGGTTGGGAAATCGATAAGCGTGGTAGTAGGCTTCAACGGAGCTATTCGTAAACCTAAAGGGTCCCCAATTTACATGAGCTAGGGAAGGAAATTTATCTATCCTAAATTTTCCTTTGTTTCTTCCATCATCCCTCTTCCCTATTTAAAAAATTATCGGCAACATTCCCTTTTTTCCTAGTATCAAGAATTGACTGATTAAGTGCAAAATTTTCATTTAGAATTTTAATCAAATTTGGAGAAGAGTTAATATTCTGATCTGATATCATATTAGGGATATTACAGGGGGATCAAACTCAATACTTACATGTGGATATGAGTTCTGAACAAAATTACCATATCAAGGCATTCAACAAGTTAATACCCATTCCATTGGTAAAAATCTAGTGATCTATAGAGTTCTATGTGGAAATATAGCAATGCATGAGAACTATGGGAAATCAAACTCAAGACTTATCTCTGGATATGGGTCTTAAACCATTCAAACTAGGGAATTCAACAAGTTACCCACGTCATTCATAGAAATTCATCCTATGGAGTTGTATCCTAAGTTATAGAAATGCATGAGCATTATAGGTGATTAAACTGAAGACCTCCATATGGTCAATGTAGGTCCTCAACCAAAACATAATATTGGGGCATTCAACAAGATACCCACATAATTGGTATAAATTCAACCAATGGAGTTTCATTTTGAGTTTTAGCTTTGTGTGGGTTCCATGTGGGATCAAACTTAAGGCCTCTTTCTAGATATGCATCCTTAACAAAAACAATAGATCAAGGTGTTTAGCAAGGTGGCCACATCATCAGTAGAAATTCAACATATTGAGTTGTATGTGGAGCTATAGAAATGCATGCACACTATAAGGGGATTGAGGCAACAAACTACCTGTGGAGTTATAGTAATGCATGAACACCAGAGGTGATCAAATTCAAGAGCTTATTGGGGATATGTTTCCTTAAGTACCAAAACATGACTATGTCATTCAACAAGGTAGCCACACCATAGGTAGATATTAAACATATGGAGATATATGTTGAGTTGTAGCAATGAATGATCATTACAAGGTGATGAAACTAAAGACCTATTTGTTGATATGTGTGTGTGTGTGCATACTTAAGGGTTTGTGAAAGCTAATGCTTCCTTCTTCTCATGACATGTTAGTTGCAATAGAAATCTGGGAAAAACAATATGTGTGTGTGTGTGTGTGCATACTTAAGGGTTGGTGAAAGCTAATGCTTCCTTCCTCTCATGACATGTTAGTTGCAATAGAAATCTGGAAAAAAACAATATGTTGATTGGTAGGAATTATTTTAGGTACATGCACAACCTATTATAATATGGTGTTAAAATATGAAACAGAGGAAATTGAATAAGCTTCAAGAATATATAAATTTTATATATGGAAAGCTAGTGTAAATAAGTGGAAGTCATATTCTTCTAACATTTCCATATTACTTTTCCTCTAAAATATTAATGCATATTTTTGTGTTAAGGTGTTCGTTTAGTATTAAAATGATGGAATATCTTCTACACAAAATGTACAGTTCTAGATAACAATAGATTCTTATGCGCCACTATTTTTCCATATTTTTAATGTTGATTTTATCTATTTTTCAAAATCAATAAAGTTAATGAAGCCCTAATACTAAAGGGTCAAGCATTAAGAACATGTTTAAGGGTCTTAACTTAAACAATCATTATAAATATATATATATAGTGTGTGTGTGTGTAGGTCTCCATCTATACTTATACACTATACAATTTGTTTTCCAAATGGGAAAGGAAATAATAAGTTACACCATAAATACAATGCCTATTTATTTTTATAATTATGATATATGTACAAATAAAAATCAATAAAAATAGAAATCGATACTTTTTTTCTTTAAAAAAATCTAAAATATACATGCAAGTCTCTATAATTGTGTGTAGTTTCATCAAGAATGAATATTTGTTTCATATATAAAAGTGTGGTTGGAAATGACCGTAAGAATAAGGAGTTGGAAAAATGAATTGTTCTTGTTTTAGTATCCCAAACCACTACGTGTTTCATTTTGAAGATAAAACCAAAGCAACTAACTCATCCAACACATAGATGAAAAGAGGTAATTCCACCATTTTTTTTCAAATTTATAAGAGCATGCAGATGCTAACAACACGCAAGCATTTCTATTCCATATTCTTATTCATGTATCTTGATCTCAAAAAGCTTAAATAAGATCCTAAGACACTAGTTTTCAATCTTTGATAATGATCAAGATTCCATAAACCATCCACGCTCATATTTGGTGGTCTTATGTCATGGTCATGGTGTTTTATCCCGAGGGAATTTGTTTAGGGCATAAGGATGTTGTATCAATACCCCAACCAATTTCAAGTGCCTTAGGTTGTTGTTTCCCTACCACAATTATGGTCAGTTCCTCAAGACCCATCCATATGCATAAAATATATTAATGGCACTCATATCCACCTCCTAGGGAAAATATCCCCTAGTGAGGGCTTGTGTTGTTTTGTCTAAGTTTTGTTCATGGCACTTGATCTTGAGAAGATTCAATTAGCGAAAAACATTGTTTAGTACAATTTTAACCACGTTGCATGGTAAATTTCCATTATCAAAGTACAAAACTTACCCATGACACCTTTGTATCCCACTCAAAGGCCTTCAAAGAATCCATATAAAGGACTCGTGTGTTGTTATGAGGAATCATTCAAGGTTCTTGAGTATGAAAAGATTCAACAATATATTTAGGAACTTGTTTTATTTCCTTGACCATGTTCAAGGCCCTATGACCCATATTTGTTGTGCAAAATATCTTAATGGCATCTATATCAAACCTTGATGCTAAAGACCCTGAAGAGAAGGTTTGCGGTGTGATTTTTAGGTGTTGTTCATTTTGATTGATCCCAATAAGTGGAATTGATAGAAAACGGATATTTACTCTCCTTTTATGAAATTGGATAGACATATATACACATTTAGGTGCACAACTAGCCTATTGATAGCACACATAGAACCCTTGGAGGTAATTGTTAACCAACAAAGTTTATATGTGGTGGTTTTACGTCTCATCATTGACACTTGATCATGAGAAGATATTTCAGGGATTGAGGATAATGTTTTTCTCCCTTAATCAATCTCAAGGGCTTGAGGATAATGTTTTTCACCCCCAACCAATCTCAAGGGATTGATGATGTTGTTTCCTTACCACAACTATGGTTAGGACTCAAGACCCATCCAATATGTGTGAAACATTTTAATGACATCCACATCCAATTCATAGGAAAAAGACTCGCTATTGAGGAATAATGTTTCTTTGTCTAATTTTTATTCATGGCATTTGATATCAATAAGATTAAACTAGGGATTAAAACCCTTGTTTACCCCCTTAACCATGTAGCACAATCCATATATATTTCCAATGCACAAAACCTACCCATGACACTTATATCCCACTCGAAAACCTACATAGAAGCCCTACAAAGGACCATTGTGTTGGTACAAGGACTCATTCAAGGATTGTGATTGTAAGAAGGTACAACCATAACCCAAGGCACATGTTTTCCTTCCTCAACCATGTTCATGATTGTTAACACTCAAATCTCATACACATATGAATTTTTTATGATTCTTATAGTAAGGCATCATCAACATATAACATGTATCCCACCGAAGAAATCCTCATCAAATCCAAGAAGCAGTATGAGTCCAAAAACACCAAAAAAACCAAATTAAAAGGCCATGCAGTTAAGTTATTATTCATTAGTGCTACTGTATGTATTATTAGTTATGTGCATGAGAGATCCTAGCATGGATTTCCCTTCAATATATGTGCGACTATCAAAATGATAGGATCTCAGATACTTACCTTACATTGAAGACTCATCAATGGCCCATTACCTCCAAGAATTCGAATTTGGATCCTCTCATACCTGGTGACACTAAATATCACTTTGTGTAAGTTGGATCTAGTTCATGGAGTCAATGGGTTATATTTTGGATCTTGTTGTTTCATAGCCACCTCTTGGACTATAAAAGGAATCCATGGGCATGCATATTGTAAGATAAATTTAGAGTAATTTTATGCTACTAGATTTGTGTTGAATCTTCCTCACAGCACACCTCTTCCTATACCTAATAGCATTCTCCAAGCTCCCTTTCCTCCTTCCTCAAAGGGGAAAGTGTTTCTCCCATTTGTTCTTCAAGTTATTTAGCATTTAGTGTGGACAAAATAGACCTCCCTAAGGGATATTGTTGAGTTCCCTTTGAATCCCACACCTCCTAGGTGACACTACATGCATTTGCTTAACCATTAGGAAATCTAAATTGATTATTTTATTGGATTCTTGTTGTGTTTTGCATCCCCTCACCTCTTTTTTTTTTGTTTTGTTTTGTATTTCATTTTCTTTTATTTTTATCTTATTTTGTTTCTAACAAGATATTGTAGGATCTATTTCAAGTTATCACATTTTCATTCTATAACACAATGCTAGGACTTGTCAGCAACCTCAAAGGATTTCACTCAACGTGGGAGAGTATGAACACCTTTGTGCATAATTTTCCACAATAATTATCTTGTGACCCATCCTAGATGTTAAAAATATCCTAATTGTATCCATATCAAACCTTTATGCCAAATATCCTTTAGAGAGAGTTTGTGTTGTGGTTTGGAGGTGTTGTTCATGGAAATTGATCTTGAGAAGTAACATTCAGTTCATAAAACCTAAGTGTTTTCCTCCCCTAACCATGGTTCTAGATCTCTAAATGGAATTCATTTAGTGCTTAAGCCTTTGTTTCCCCCTTGACCATTGTTAGAACTTAACTATCGTTTTTAGTGCACAAAAATCCCCCTTCCTTCCCATCGACCCATGTCCCTCCTCTCTTTCCACCCACTGCATCCATGCTAACCCGTTACCCCTCTTTCACCTCTTCATACTCAAATCTCTTTACGCACATATGATTCTCTCCTCTCTCTCCAACCCCACCCCTCTCTACATCTCTATTTGGACCTTTCTTCTATCCCTCCCACTTTAACCACTTATTCCTCATTATCAATTCCTCTCCACTCCTTCATACCCTTTGGCCCTTGTTAACCACATTACTCTATGATAACTATCAACCCAATGCACTACTCCACCAAAAAAACCTCTCTAACCATGCTACCCCTATGTTATCAACACCCCTCTTTCCCTACCCCTCCTTTATCCACCCTCAATTCCTATTTATTCTCTACTTATTCCTGACCTTGACTCTCATCACCTATTTACTCCCTACAACTACTCAACCATAAACTTCACAACAACTATGTGCCAACCCCTTCTCAATTCCCCTTTTTCACTAAATACCTCACCACCCATATTACTTTGCTCCACATTATTTCTCATCCCTATCCTTCATCACCTCTTCATCTCCTAGCCATTATCTCTTAATTATATGCCTCTACTGCCCCATTTTATACCCCCCTCTCCCTCTTGGTCCACCCCAACCCTATATTACCATCCCCCTATCCTCATTCTTACTACCTCGAGATTTGTGCACATAATACACATGTTCTCATTCACCCACACCCTCCCACTCACTCTTTCCTCCTCTCCATATAAACCAATTTCTATTCCACCTCTAAACCCATTTTCTCTCCTTCACTACCCCTTAGATGCCTCTCCTTCATATTGCCTCTCCACCCCTACACCTCTTCTCTCACCTATTTTTACCCCATAACTTATATCCCCATTCAATCACCCCATTCTCCATCTATCCGTTTAGTTCCTCTTCCATATATTTCTCCCTCTACCTCTCCCCCTCCTCTCTCCTATACTCTCCCTCTTTTGCAATTCCTATTTTCCCCCTTTTCTCTCAGTTCCTCCCTTCACTTAGTCATTTCATCCATAATATATCTAACCCTATGCTTTAGCTTGTTCAGTCCTACCCTATCCTAGCCTAACCTTTCATAACCCAATGCTACCTACTTCTCATACTTTACCCTACCCTATGTTACTTTCTAGATCATTCTACCCTACTTTACCCTACCCTTTAACCAATATATCATATATTTTCCTATCATATCTTATACTATTTTTTCCTATGATTTTCCTACCCTATCAAACTCTACCCTACCCTACCTTAAGCATATGACAATTATCTTATTGTAGCCTTAGCTTGTTCTTCCCTAGATTAATCTAGGCCACTATAGGCTCATCCTATGCTATCGTAACATACCTTACTCTAATAAGGATTATGGTAAGTGTGCTTAACATAAAATATAGTGATATTGGTCATAAGGGTATATTTTTCACCCATTCTAAGATAATGTAGGTGCATTATTAACATGTGCACACTAGGAATTCACACACATTTTTTTATAAGAAAAAAGAAACAAGTCCCAACCTTATTTTATTTGAAAAGTAAGGCTTGTATGTAACAACATAGACCTCTATTTGGAAATTTTGTTGTTTCTATACATTTTTTATGTTTTTGTGATTGGATCTTAAAATTTTATCAAGTTCTTGTTGCATTTGATCCTTGTGAAAATGGGTATCATATGGAATCGTTAAAAATTATAATAATAAGGAGAAACCATTTGAAAAATTCAATGAACTAAGAGAAAAGGAAAATTAAGTTGGTATGGAAAAACGTAGGCATCTAGCATTGAGAACCTCAATTCCTTGCAAAATGAATGCCACAATGGTCTTTAATATGTCTCCATAGGTTAAGCATATGTGTACAATGGAGGGCATTGGTATACCAACATCAACTCAACCTCTAACCGATATTCCATCAACAAATGATATCCCAGCTAAAGAAGACAAGGAAATTTTGCGAGATTCTAAGTATACAGAGAGAGAAATTATAGAAATGAATGTGTCCACCCTTCTAGTGAAGTGGCTCATATGGTGCAATCTCATAATGATATGTTCATCATATTGACCAGCAACATGTCCAATGCACTCCCAATCTTAACCATCAGGTGAATGAAGTGCTACAATATCATGGTGAAGTTTTGTAATGTTATGGTTATTAGTTCTAGACTTGGGAGCTATTTTACTTAGCTCATTTACCTAGTGCATGATGAAGAAATCCTAAATGTGTTCATGTGTGTTGTTCCTTGACATGCTCCTAGCTGCCGAGGAACTATCCAAGGCATCCACAACCTGCTTTAGGACTCAAGATGGCTCTTAAGACCATATGGGGCAAGCCTCAATAATATTTAAAGATATGACTACCTAATGTCACCAAAACAACAACTTAAAACTTAAAGAAAACGTAATTCTAGATTTAAATGATTGATATAAGAAATAAAGGAGGAGGAAAATTGCAAGGTAAGAATTACGTCTTACCTTGCAATTTTCCTCCTTCTTTATTTCTTATATCAATCATTTACTTAGACATTGTCTAAGTAAATGTCTAATCTATGCATGTCTAAGTATTGCATTGAGCCTATGAATATTTATCCCACGTGAAGATATTTAAATCTAAGTGAATTGATGATACAAATGAAGATAACTAATATTCATCTAACAGCAAGTAATGTAGAAGAAATCATAAATACGAAAAAAAAATGAAGAGGTATGAAATTATTTAATATTTAATCGTAAGATAGAAAATGTGTTGGGAATTTTCCAATGAATCCAGTAGTTTAAAGATGAACATAAACCTAAGTATATTCTTGATTTCAAGGACCTAAAATCCTGTAGATTGAATGACAAAAATAGAATGTACTAATTCCCATTACGAAATCAATAAATATAACCAACATTCTCGTAGATTTGGCATAACCCAACACAAAACACAAAATAATAGTGATGGAGGGTCATGGACCAATGTTTATGTTAATATTTCTAGAGGTTTAAAATATATGTTTTTGTTTCAAAGAGAAATATTTGAATTTGGATTTCTATTGTAATAGATTACGGTGAATAAAATAAGTTTGATCTCTTCATTAGTGCTAATTAAATTTTAAGTTACATCCAGTTAATGGTTTATTTAATATAGTGTCATTTAGGTTTCCCTTTACTCAAAATAGCAAATAGATCCTATTGTTCAGTTATCTAGTAGTTGTAATAAAATATCCAAACTCAAGCTTATCTAGTGTCACATCCCCATCCCTCCGACCGGCGAAGAGGACGCTACGAACACCAAACAAGCGGGCAAACAGCCCCATGAACATGAACAGACATCAATGCTGAAATTAAAAGCTTAAACATAACAAATAATAAGATGCATAATCCATCATACAAGATGCACAGTCACTCAACATTTAGCAAAAGCAACACACACATTCCAACATTTAACATGTTCATCATAATTCATGGACAATGGGTATAATTGCAGAGATAAAACAATTAGGATTACTTATCTTTCAATGAAGAACTCGCCCGGCAACCAGCTACGTCACTGCAACGTTCCACCAAACCATAGGCCAGCATGCTCATTAATCTCTCAGCAACGCTGCCACCCCCGAGCTGGGCATGATTCCTCAAGGATTAAGGGTCAACGCAGGCTTACACATAGCCAAGGTTTGCCAATCAGCCAAACCCACACAGCAGGATTTTACCAAGTCATCCCGGAGCTAGGATAGGCTAAATGCCAAGCTGGTGCCCTCAACACCAGCCTTCTCATGCATTCATAGCCTCTAATCCCACTCTCAACAGCCCGAATACCAACCACTGCATACCGCAGCCAAACAATCCCTTCACAACTCTATGAAGACAACCGGATGACAATCCCAACAAAGGGGCGAAACACAGCTCAAGCCACAAGACAAATCAGATTTGTTCTTGGCCCTAGCATGGCAAAAACAACTCAGCACAACACCCAAAAGAATTCCACATCCTTAGCATCCAAGAAGCAACCCAAAACCAGGGAAAATTGACAGCCACAACCTCACAATGAATGATGGCAACAATCCACAATCCCAAAACAGAGGAGAGGGAAAACTCCCAGCGTGGACAAAGGAAAATGCAAAACACAGACCACAGCAGACAGCATACACGGCCACAAGCGACAAGGAAACATACACATACCACCGAAACCAGTATGGAACACACAGATGCACAGCCCCGTGCGTGAATGGCTCCTCCAAACAGAAATCGCACACCCCCCTTCACTCAACCCTGTGCAAGGAAGATGAACTGGCCTCCTCCTCCTGTACGTCCCTGCGTGAGAGTGAACAACTCCACCTATGCACGCGGATGAACAGATAATCGTGAGGATCTGAATTCCCCAGATTACACTCGTGAAGGTGAAGACCAGGCGTGAGGATGGACCAGACCAAAACCATGGAGGAATGGAGAGAGTGGAAAGAGTGGGGAGAGTGTTTTCTTCTACCCCACGCGACGTGAAGAGGATAGGCTGCTGGTGGAGTGGGCGTGAGGGAAAGGACAGACAGTCCTGCCACAGCCACCACTGCTCAGCAATAACTACCTCAACTACTCCACAATACATTAAAGAGGTTGGATGATACAAGGGAAGATGGAAAATAAAAAACGGTGGTAACACATGGATTCCCCCCCCCAAAAGACCAAGGTTTGACATCCCCCACACCCTTATCCTTTGAAATCATGCCCTTTTCATTCAACGTTGCGCCGTCATAGCTGGTTGTGGTTTATTTTATTTGATGTGCATATTTACATGATGCCAAACTATAATGTGCTAGATAGCATGATATACCATCGGCAACTATCCCCATTGCCGAAACATACACAACCAAATCGATGGTGGGGATTTTGACTTTAGCTCCTCACCACGATTGATTACATTATATACATCATGCAAACGGGGTCAAAACCAAGGTGTGACATCGAGGGTTGGATTGGAGATGGTGAATATTGAATGCAATGATAAAATATTGTGAAAAAAACCTTTGTGTATTCATTCTCCATATTTTGGATTCATGTGTGTTTTATTCATGAGTGCATACTCTGTTTGATAGTATGTTGAACAATGTATTGTCATTGATGTTAAATATGCAGTTAATGTCAAACTTGTAATGTCACATGCCATAATGCAAAGTAATGATAAGTATTGCATTGATACTCTTGTATGGCTAATCTATGCATGTCTAAGTAAATGTGTGTGTGTCAAATACAAGAGAGAAAATATGCATGTGTATGTAAAAATATGCAAATAGTAGCAATGTATATGAGATCAAATATACCACTGTGACATTGATCGCAAATGCACATATAATAATACATAAAGAAGAACATTCAAAATTACCGATATGCGCAAATACCATTTGTGATACTTATGAATGAAGAAAATGAAACATAAACTCATGTGTAATAGTCCCACAAAGAAAATGGTATGTTGTATAAAGACTTGGGAAGAAAAATATGGGTTATGAACCTATGTGAAAAATTCCCACAAGGACATTGGCATATGTGTGCCATACACCACACAAAGATGAATTGTGAAGTGGAATGCCAATGCAGACTTTAACTTGTGGAAAACGAAAACTAATGGGGTGTCATCCAAGGATAAGGAACTTCACCAGGTGGACACATATCTTGTGCCAACAAGACTATAAATAAGAAAGAGATGGATGTGGTGAAGTAAGCTTTTGAAGAATGAATATATGAGATAATCGGATTTGACAAGATTCGTAATTATTTGGGGTATCAATGGCTCGCTGATCGCAGTAAGTATATTTTTGTAGTGGAGATGAAGTGTATAAATAAGTTAGTGATGAAGAATGAATAAGTGTGTTAGATAGAGAGGATACCCATATTCTGGATGTGCGATATTCTTACTCAGTGATCAGATGCAGACTGTAGAAGAGAAGAAGTGACTAAGTGAGGATTTTTTATGCAGATAACAATGGTTATCGCACATCATGGATTCATGGTTTTGGTTGCTGTCTGTCTCATATGTAGATACAACAATTGGGGATTGTGAAGACACTCACAAGGATAAGCTATTTATGTACTTCCAGTTTTTCAATACAATCTTATTTCATATCAAGGAGGTTGGATGAGGCAAGGAGCAAGGGGTTGTAGCCTCTTTCTAGTTAGTGTTGGAGAATATATTCAGGGTGTTATAACATCCCTTTTTTTGGTGTAGATAAAACCTATGCGGTTGTATCCTCCTTCTAGTTGCATCTAGTAAATACAATTGGGGTGTTGTAGCATCCTTTCTATTGGAGCAGATAAAACTCAGGGGGTTGGAGCCTCCTTCTAGTTGGTGCTGTAGAACACAATTGGAAGTTGGTGCTTCCACAACTAGAGAGAAAAATTCTCCATATGTCACATCTTGAGGATGCAAGCCACAGATTTTACAGTCACACAAATATCTATTTAGGTCAGTTCCTGAATATCGTGAGTTGGTGCTTGTGCAAATTGAAGTTGTTGCAGGTTGGTTCTAGCAACTCGCAGATTGTACTTGAGGATTAGGTCAACACCTAAAATGAGTGGGTGCTCATGTTTGGAAATTTCAATCTCCCATTGATGTAATCATACACATTTATTTATAGATATAAAATTATTCTAAGATATTTTTGTGTTGTTGTGTTTGTTATTGTTACTGCTGAAAAGTTTTTATTAGTGAAAAATATTAGAGATAGATAATATACATATCTACGCAATTATTGATTCACCCCCCTCAGTAATAAGATAACCCAAAAATTAGTATAAGAGTGGGTGTCTTCAGTAACAGACTAACATTTGGAAGACATATTAAATGCAATTATGGATATGGAGGAAGTGTCATGGTTACGAGAAAATAACAATGAAGAAATCAATCCTTCGATCATGCAAGCAAGGGACATTATTCACATTCAAAGAAACACCTTAGAAAATGCAAAAAATAGTTGTTACCAATGTCATGTAGACACTAAAAATAAAGGAAGAAGAATCAAAGGCAACACCAACATATTTTACCAGTTAGTTATAGGAAATGGATAAAAATTTCAAACCTGAGAAACTCAAGATTAAGGAACTAGAAGGAAAGCTGCAGTAAGCAACAACCAACAACAAAAAACTTTCCAAAGAAATAATGCTTCTAAAAGGGAAATTGGAAGCCACTATGAAAGAGGAAATAAAAGATGCATCCAAGTCAACTGAATAGATCCCATCACTAAAATAAAAACTCCAAAAATTCGAGGACAAATCGACGAAACTTGCAGAATAATAAATGAACATAAAAACAAGGTTTAAGATGAACAAACCGATATTGTACCTCTCAAAGAATGAAACTATGAGTATAAGAAGTTGTTTGACGGACATGAGAAATGCTTGAAAGAAAAAGAGCAAGTAATTGAAAGGAAAAAAACACAACTTAAGATGAACGATAGGATTTCCAAAAGTACTTAAGTGTTAAACAAGATATTAAGAAACCAATGTTCATCTTCGAACATGTTTGGTATAGGATATAAGGATGACACTAAAAAAAGGGAAGTATGCATCGAGAAACAAAAAAAATTGTGTGAAACCACTCTATGTTGGAAGTGCACAAGGACTGGACATACTCGGAAGACTTGTATAATCTCAATTTTTTACAAGTACAACAAAATTGGTCACAAATTAGGAAATTGCATATTTCAAAAAATTTGGAGAAAGAAGACAAGTGATGATGACCAACCAGTACTCCATAAAAACAATAATCTAAATCAAAGAGGAAAGAGGTGCATGATTTGGAGGAATAAAAATGATAACTTAGAAATGGTTAAGTATTTCTAAGTAATGGGAAGTTTGGAAACTCAATCTATTCACACTTCATCCCCATACTGATCCCTAAACATACGAATCAGTTGCAGAAAAATATGTGTGCATGAAGAGACTACGACAGAAAGAAAAGTATTATAATTTATTAAAGTAGTTATGATAGTGGTAAGTAATTATTGGGTGGTATTAGCATCAAATGGAAATAAAAAATCAATTGAATATGAACCAATTGATCAACCATTTTTTTTCAAAAAACTTGAAACATTCCACTTTTCCAGTATGG
This sequence comes from Pseudotsuga menziesii, assembly GCA_001517045.1. Taxonomy (NCBI): domain Eukaryota; kingdom Viridiplantae; phylum Streptophyta; class Pinopsida; order Pinales; family Pinaceae; genus Pseudotsuga; species Pseudotsuga menziesii. The sequence goes on from LPNX010528259.1 coordinate 403,218, forward strand.
ACCAAATCTAGGTAAAATACTCAAATCCCAGAGTGCATTAATGATACACGAAGGTGGAAGAGATCATTATAAGGTGTGAATTTCTCTTGTAAAAAAACTCATCCATGATTACTAAAATCCTACTACATTTAATGTGTGTGAGGAATAGGTTGAAGCTTAGAAGTCATGCCCCCCAAGAGACAAGGTAGAAAAAATAATCCATCAATAGATGTGGTGGAAGAGCCCATACTAAACCCTGGTGAATCCTCCTAAAATTCCATTTGAGATATTTGTGACCATATTCCCTCTTGAAAAATAGGGTCACCACCTATGAATCTGCCAAACATTGAAGACCCAAAAGTACCATCACGAAAGGCCTCCGAAGGGGGGATAGTTGAAGAAGGGTTGTATAGAAAACTGTACAAATTTACTTATGCATACTATGATCCTATAGACAAGGAGAAATTTCCTAGTCTAGATCAGGAGAAGTATCTAAACAAAAGGAGTATTTATGATCGAAAAGCACCAATTTTTATGGAAGTTATCACTTGGGAAAAATGTTGTCAAGAATATAGATACTAAATCTGTTGGAAATCCCATTGTTTGAAAAATCCCTACCAGTAAAGTTCTATGAAAAATTTATATCATCACAAGTGCATGGTGGATATATATGGATGGATAGGTCAATTTCCATTGACATCAAGTTAACTGAATCGGTCACTAATTTACCCGCCATTGGAGAATATGTGAAGCTTCTCGTGGATTGAAGTCAAGAAAAATATTTGGGAAAGAATATGGTCGATAAATATGGAACTAAGCGAGCCAACAAAGGATTCTAAGTTGCACAAATAAAGGATCAACTATTAGCAACACTAATTGCTGTTGCAGAAAAGTGTATTGCAGTAGTACAACTAAACTGGTCAACCTCCTATTGAACAAATTGATCGATGACTAAGTATAAGTAAAGGAAAAAGGTAACCCTTTTCACTAGACTTGGTTATTGATTTGTATTGCTCTTATAGGTTGGAAGGAACCAAAAGGGAGTCAATTCTTTGACAAGAATAGAAGACCCTTTCAAGCATCCATATATACAAAAATGTGGTTTTCCACAATTGCATAATGGAAAAATACAACAACGTTAACTTCTTTATGTATGGTAAAGAAATTAGGGATATTATAAAGAATAATCCATGCATACAACACCATGTACTGTAGGATTTCAAGGGCTTTGAGCATTTTAGGATTTGAATGCATCATACATACATACAGGCTAAAAGAGACCTTGAAAAATGATGGTTCACTAATATGTACATCTATTCTAAATATGATATCAAACAAATTGTTCAAGAATGAGATCTAAAATGGAAAACCCAATTGACAGAAGAGGAAGAATTAAAACAATAGAAACAATCAAACATGCCAAAACCCATGAAAGAGGAGGAAACTAACACAACGATTTCTTATAAGCAAGAATCTGAAGGATATGTGCAAAATACACCAGTTGAAAAGAGAAAAGAAGTACCTCATTTAGAGGGAGATTCAAATAAAAAAGGAAGACACGCAAATCCAGGTCAATTCAGACACTGACAATTGATGATGTAGAAAAATTGGGGCAGAGACCAGAAATGCATTTGATGAAGCCATGGAAAACATGGAAACAAATATTGAAGTTGAAGAACTTGCAACTAGGAAAGAAGAATTCATATTAGAAATTCAAGAAACATCGGCAGAAATAAAGCAGTTAACTATAGATTGGGGAAGAGAAGGAAATCAATGAGAAAACACACTCAGTGACTCATATGGATGGTTTACAAACAAATCAAGCTATCCAAAAAAAAGTGATAGAAATACATTAACTCATGAAAATCGCATGTTTGTATCTGAATATACCTCAAGAAATACAAAAGAGGGTAGGTCATGTTGATCTCACATTGTCACAAATTTTTGTAAATGAGATACATGCACTACACACACCAATTTCACATGAAATCATATGGAGACACGAGGAGACAACAAATGACTGGTATAAGAGTTAGAATGAAAAGGAATTTCTACAAGAATAATGTTCGAGACTGAATATGGAAGAATAAAATATTTTAGAGAGAGATTCAGAGCTAAAATTGGTAGCAAAGAAAGTAGTCACCATGAATGATCTTTTGAAGCAGGAAGATGAGAAAGCAGAATAGATGACCCTAAAACTACAAAACGTTGTGGAGGAAGTATGTGGGATACTTCCAGATATTCAAACTGATGAATATGGATCTCTAGAGAGGAAATCCATGAAGCTGGAAAAAATAATTCAAGTTCTGCAGTCTAAGGCTAACAAAATACAACTCAAGACACCTCTAGAGATCAAGGTAGAAAGAAAAAAAAGTTGGAGAAATTGAATAACATAGTTGAAAACATCATAAATTTGGAACAAAGCTATACTGATTCATACAAAGGAAGTGCTAAACTATGGGGACAGTTGATTGTTGATGATAAGATTAAGGAGATGGCACAAAAGTTTAAAAAAGAATAGGAAACAAAGGAGAAGCTAAGATACAACTTAATCACCCTATCTGGTATTGTGAAGATGAAAAAAATCAGAGAATTCAAAATTCAGGGGTAGGAAATTGACATCCTCAGGGAGGAACAATCCAAAAGAGTTAGTGAACTTGAACCTTGAAAGATGAAGCTGATTGGAAGACTACAAAAGAATGCTCAAAAAGACTAAAGCCATTTCCTAATGAACAAGCATAACATGATATTTTGGCTAAAGAGAAAGAAATGAAAGAAAAAGTTGCAATTGCAAAAAAATTCTACAAAAACTATCAACAATAGTTTTGTTGGCCTCTTTTCCTTACTTATGTGACCCATGTTCAAAAACATCACAAAACCAACAAAACACCCAAATACATCGGCCCAACAGAGCAAGCTCAATCGAAAACAACCGCAAGGAAGGCGCAATCTCACCGGAGATATCTTAATGTGTAACTTCCAGAACCATGTTTCTGCAATTGGTGATGGAGTACAGTCCCTTGGCGAGCGACCAAGGCGCTCGACAGAGATGGAAGGATGGAGTCTCTCACTACTCGACAATGACGCAATAGTGAGCTAGAACCTCTTCCTTAAACAACTTAACAGCTGGTGCAATAGTGCGACACAGCTGATACCTTAATAGTAAATGGCCGTGATGTGACTTATATTGTGAATTAATAGAGTTTAAACATGAACTAATACAGAATGCTCGACAATGCTAGGTATCTGTTCATTCATTGCTTATCAGTATCGCGACATTCATTCAAAGAATAACCATAAATAATGCAAGTTTAATCAAACATTCATCATTGAAAGTTAAACATTCAACCATTCACATTCATCATTCAACATTCATCAACATAGGAAATAATGTGGAAATCCATCTAAGAAAAACCACCAAGGTGCTCTTCATCTGACATGAGAAATATAGGTAGCACCTTGTAGTCTGTGAATTGTAGACTGTTCTTAAGATATGTCTTTTAGCTCAAATATTATTTCTCTCATGCTCTTTGGTTTATTCTTCTATCTACTCCTATTGATCTGCACACACACCTTGGATTGACTCTTCTACTCTACTATCTGTGTACTCAGCTGTAGATCAACTCCTACAAATGGTCTGCACACCCAGCTACAGATCCACAGCTCAACAAACTTCCACTATCAGACTCCTCTCTAATCTTTTACAATACTTCTACTCTTACCAACTCTTAATGAAGCTAACCCTTATATAGAGTGGGTTCCTCCTATTTATAATGTTTACAAGACTGCACAGGTATATTCTCCAGGATCCGTATCTCGGTCGTAGCCGTATGTTGAACAATATAGACTTCAACTAGCGTGAGTTTAGAGAAATCCATATATAGTGTCTCAAACCAATGGGAAACATTAACAAACTCGGAAGTCCCTGTATCCATTGCTCATGCCTGGATGTCTATATTTACCGGTGGCAATAGGAGTGGTGTTTCTAACACATCATTTGGATCCACGCTGTAGGTATCAGCCTCAACTATTCTTTTGACCTCATTGATAGCCTTAGTCATTGTATTAATATGGTCTGCCAATTTGTGATTCAAGTGCAACTGCTTTTTACTTAAGCCCTTCAGAATGGACTTCGCTACCTTTGCAATTTCTTCTAAAAGAAAGCTTATGTCCTCCTTGGATAAATTGATAGTGTTATCCATCTTGTCAACTTTGTGCTTTTTGTGTCACGGCTGATGCTGCTCTTTGTTTCGCGCCTCTTCCCGGGCCTTTTGCACATCCTCTTCAGTAGGTGTGTCTTCAAAGTCATCATCATTATCCTTGCTGTTCTCATTTTCATCATCGTCAGAGCTCGATGACTGATTGTCTTTCCCATTGCCACTTTCATTTCCTTGTCCATCATCTTGGTCATTTCCTTGACCATTCCCTTGGCCATTTCCTTGGCCCTCTCCTTGGCCACTTCCTTGGCCATTTCCTCCCTGGTTTCCTCCTTAGTCCATATACACATCACCCAGTATGTGCCATTCCATAAGCTAATATTGGAAGACTGCATCTACATCTACATCAGTGATCATGAACCCCTCCTGGTGCGCTTGCTTGTCCAGGTCCCTTCGTGGCTCAAGAATGATGATGTGGAAACCATCCTAAAATTTTATGAACAAGGAATATTTCTGCATTGTCATGGATCTTACTCTGTGTGTCTACTTTATTACATCACGCAGTGCCTCGCCATGCAGAAAGAACTCAATGTTATTTTCCTTCTGCCGGATCTTGTCCTCCTTATCCGCCCATTCTGATATTTTGCGCCAAGGAAAAGCATTGGGACATATAGAAGCTAGTAGTCCGGTGGGTTGGAATAAATAATAAAGGAAGTTAGAATGAGTAGCCAGGAGTAGTGGAATTTAGCCTTACCATCCTCCCGTGCCTACTCCACATCATCTATCAGCTCATTCAACAGGTACTATGACCAGTTGAAGATTACGCTCACTGCGCACTGTTCTGCGAGTTCTATCATTCCAGCGCTGCACTGAGTGGGTCACATCTTGCACAGCATATTGCAAGACAGGATTTTTGATGCGAACCTTACCTTTTTGTCCTCTATAGGGGCAATCAGGAATCCCCTACCTGCGCACTGAAGATCATATTTTTAATTCATCTTGGTTGTATTTCTATTTGGGCATAGATACAATGCAGGGTCTTCTCCTACCTTCGACATACTCGTTATCGACGAGATGAGATCGATGTTGACAGGGTAGGGTCAATCAAGCCATAAATATCCTCTGTGAAAACACATGAGGAGTTTTCATACATATGTAGTTACTTGCATGCTCCGACCAAAGTGCGGCATGAGCAGCAGTTTTAGCAAGCCTGTGCTATTGACAACACTAGCCCACTCCATTAGTACTACGAGCTGGGGCTCATAAGGCACGGCTGGAAGCATAACCATGTAAATTTTTCTTTCTAAGCCCACCTACTTACGGGTATCAATATCCTCAAACTGCATCTTGGCCATCTTCAATAGTATATCCATTAGCAAGGGTACACCAGTAGGGATCGATGGTGTCTCTAAGGAGGAGCGCGCTTTCGATGGAAGCTTCACTTCCAATGCTTCTTCTCTCCTCGGCCTAACATATTGTGGTAGTAGGTTCTTATCTTTGATGGTGGCGCCAACATCTCTGTGTGGTGGTGAGTCTAGTGCGTCCTTCCTAGGCATGTATTCAGTAGGCATATCCATAACGTCCTTAGCCTTACGCTTCTTAGATATCTCTAGCCTTGATGATTATGAAACCTCTCTCAGTGGTACGAAAAGTCATGGACCTGCAACGGGTGGATTCTAAATGGGGTTTGACATGGGGTCCAAAAGAGAGGCAGGAACAAGGGTCAAACCAGCTGTAGGATCTTTTTGTTGTCTTGGTCGTGCCATCATTTCTAATTTTTGTTCTGGCTGCTATACTTCTCGTGATGCAATTTATTCTTCGATCAGACATGGTGAAGCAATAATCATGTTAGACTGCTCACTAGTGTTGGAAATATAAATAACCATTAACCTCAGCTCTCTCACTTAGAAGCTCTGGTTCACTCTTCTTCTCTATGTGCACATAAAATAATTCTTGTCGCTCAAGCCTTGTATTTATAGGGATGCACCCGTCCTGCATGCAATTATTTGGTGGTAGATTGATGTCTTGTCGATCACATGGGATTCTCATTTGACGCATTGCACATCAATTCATCTACTTGAGTTCTGAGTTGTACCTGTCAAGACAGTTATGGAAGTTATGACATAGATGACTGATGGGACCCAAAAGCATGTCGTCATTCTCCTCAGACTTGTCGAATTAATGACGCTTCACTATCATAACCACCTATATCTTTTAGGGTATCCATGATTTAGTGATGGCTAGTTGTCATTCCTGCTCTTTATTGTGATTTTCTTGCTTGCTTCATAGATGTGTGACATAACAGTTTCCTTCCCTTTTTTCTTTGTCTTTTTTTTTCACGCGCGGCATGACCTTACTCATGCATGTCGCGACCATCATAGTAAGGTTTCAGGTGACTGCCATTTACCATTCCTGTGACGTATGTTTACATCTAGCTTCTACGATTTCACTACGCCTACGTCAGTGATATGCGTGATCACATATGGTCCTAGGCAATGTGTCTTCAACTTCCCTGTATGTTTGAATAATTTACCGTCATATAGAAAAACAAGTCCTCCGATATTGAATGGTTTAATCCTGATATGGAGATCATGCCATGCTTTCTTCCTTTGTTTTTCTATGTTTTGATGGAATCCTGTGACGAAGTGTTCCTCTTCCATCTAAAGGAGCTACGACAACCTTTTCCCGACAGCATCTTCGTCGGTCGTTTCCATCAACGAAGCAATCTGTAGGCTCGGCACAATGTACTGCATCGACATAACAAATTCTTGTCCATACACCAGTCTAAATGGAGTGTGCCCTGTCAGTCGCTTGCAAGTGGTGTGGTATGCCCGTAACACAGTTGAAACTTTATGATCCCATTCATCTTTGCACACATTGCACACTTTGGTTAATGCATTCTCCAGAATCTTGTTGAAGGCTTCAACCATTCCATTCGCCTAAGGATGATAGGGTGTCATCTTCTTATGCTGAATCTGGAACTCTGCAGTAAGCTCAACAATCATTTTGTTGAGAAAATGCATACCTTGGTCGCTGAGCAAAATTTTCAGACAACCAAATCTGGTCACCACATTCTCAAATAAAAACTTCGCCGCAGTCACAACGGTGCAATATTTAACAAGCGTAGCTTCATCCTATCTGGTTAAATAGTCTACCATAGTAATAATGTAGTGCATGCTAGTCCTATTCCCTAGTGGACTGATCGGTCCAATAAAATCAACATCCCAATTGTCAAAATCTTGCAGGGTAATTTGTGGTGTAAGCAGCACCTCGCTGCAACGCAACGATTTTCCTGTTGTCTGGAAGATATCATAGCGCCGACAGAAACTCTTGGTATTCATATGCATGGTTTTCCACCATAGTCTTGCTTGCAATATCTTGTGCACAGTTTCCTTTCCAGTGTAGTGTCCTCCTGTGACACCAGCATGTGCTTCACTCATTACCCACTATCGCTCATAGTAAAAAATGCAACGTCGTAATATTTTATCTATGCCCAGCTTGTATAAATGGCTCGCAATCAATGTATAATCAACAACTTTGATGACCAAATGTTTCTTCTGTGTCGTGGAGAATCCTTTAGGCGCATAGCTTGTAATTGAGAAATGGATGACAAAGTATAACTCCTTATTCTGATCCTCCATCATGGTGACAGCAAACAGTTGCATGTCAGACAAGTTATCCTCCAGACTGGTTGGTTCTTCACCACTTTCTATCCTCAACAGGTGGTCAGGCCCAACATTCAGTCGACGAGGTTTAACAATAACCTCAAAATCAAATTCTTGAAACAGCAGAAGCCATCGACATATCTTCGCCCCCAACACTGCCTTGTTGACCAGGTATTTTAATGTCGAATGATCAATGTACATTTGAAATATCCACCCAACAAGTAGTGTCAAAAATTATGTAGTGCATAGACCATGGCGAGTCTTTCTCTCTCTTTCATCATGTAATTTTTCTCTGTCATCGATAGTTTTCTGCCAGCAAAAGCAATAGGGTGGTCAAGCGCACCCTCACTTGGTTGCGTCAAGACTATGCCATGCACGACAGATGACGCGTCGAAATGAACATGGAACTCCTTCTTCCAGTTTGGAAATACCAGTATTGGTGCAGTGGGCATATTGTTCTTTAATTCATCCAAGATTTCTTGACAAGTCTCCATCCACTGAAACTTTGCATCTTTCTTCAATAGTTTCTCCATAGGTGCAGTTATCTCTACATATCCTTTGATAAACTTCCTGTAGTAGCCTATGTGTCCTAGCACTGAGCTGATTTGCGTGACTGATGTAGGTGGTGGTAAGTTAAGGATAATCACAAATTTCGTTGGGTCGACCAACTTATTAGGGGAATTTTGAGGTCTAAAATGAGCCTCAAAACAAAAAATTACCTATCAAAATCAACTTTAAAAGAACCAATCACATTCTATATAATAACATCATCTATTATAGTTGAGGTGGCATTGCTTGAGTTAAAAATACTTGTCAAATTCTAAAAGGTGGATGCAAACCCATAGTTAACCATATTTATAATGAGAAAAATAATCATAAAATACTTTGAATACAATATATATATACTTAATGCTTCTAAGTACTTATAAAATACTAAGTACTTTTCTATATAATCAATACTTTAATATAAAATATTTTCCTAAAACAAAAAAATATAATTCAAATTCAAAATTCAAAATATACTTATTTAATCATAAATACGTGGTAATAATACTTGAATGATTGATGTATAATAAATGTGACATGTATAATATTGAAATTGTGGTAATATATTATAAAAACAATTTTATATCAAATAATAAAACACTTTGAATATTCGCTTTATTATATTTAACTTGTCATACGTGTTATCCTAACTAATAGGTTTCCCAAATGTGATGATTCATAACGTGTTATCGAAGTATATATTATTTATTAGTGTCAACTAATATTGTTTCAAACTCTTTTCATATAATTTGTCATAAGGAGATATATATTAAATTTGCTATAAGATCATAAAAAATTAAATATAGAATATTATAGAATATAAAATTGTTATAATGAATAAACTTATTAGTATATAATTTGTTATAATGTAATAAGATACATTTATTATAATAAATAAAATTTTAAATAATATATGTATGTTAAATATATAATTATGCATACATGGTGTAAAATAAATGGTAAATGGATGTATTGTTAAGAAACTTCTCTTTGCGTAAAGTTTTTAGTTTGAAACTTCATAGATACTTGCTATATATTATATATATAAATAAACATAAAATTAAATTTTAAATTTCAAATATGTAAATGACAAACGTACAAAATGACAAACTCATAATATTTTATTATATCTCTTATGAGGCCCATTTTAGACCTCAAAATTCCCCTAATTTGAATACCGTCACGACATACAACATGACCCAACAGTAAACCAAATGGTGCGCAAAAATACATTTATTGGAATTAAGCGCGTTTTGATACTGGCGACAACGACCTAGCATCATGCACAGACTCTCAATATGGTCTCTTACTAGAGCAAACACAGTCCAATCATCAAAGTAGACCTTAATAATTTTATGTATAAAATATTTAAAAGCAGAAACTACTATTCTAGAAAAAATAGCAAGTGCATTCTTGAGTCCAAAGGGTATTACTGTATACTGGTAGCATTCCCATTATGTGACGAAGATCATTTTTTGGCGATCCTCCTTCGCGATTCTGACTTGATGATAGCTAGAGAAGCCATCGGTAAATGAATACATTTCTTTCCCTTCAATGCTTTTAAGTACTTCATCTATAAACGGTGTTGGGAATGGATCGTGCAAGCATGTGTCGTTCAGCTATTTTAGGTCAACACAGATCCTGACTTCTCTTTTTGTCTTCTTATCCTGGATCACTATGGGACTGATCCATTTTGATTCCTCAACAGGTTCAATTATCCATGCGTCGAGCATGCGATCCAATTCTTCTTTTACCTTTTCTTTATACCTTGGATTCAACCTATAAGGTCGATGCTTGACTGGTTTAGCATATGGTTTCAAGCGTATTTTCATTTCCCCTATGTCTTCGACTATTCCCTTCATCTATGAGAAGTTGGTAGGGAATAGGTCCCGAAACTCATGCAACAAGTATGTGATCTTCGATACTGTCTCATCGTCCCAATAACCTCCTATATTAGAAAAATTCGGGTTTTCTGGTGAGCTAATGTTTACTTTCTTGATTTTCAGTGGGAACTTTCCACTTTGACAAGGATTTCATCGAATATTGTTTCCTTGATCGTCTGAAGTGCAACATCAATTGTAGGTTTCTCATCAACAAATTCAAATGTGTGTGCGAATTGCTTAGCTAGCCCTTCCCAATCCTGAGTTCCTTGTCGCAATTCCATGGATGTATACTAGCTTCTGGGTGCCATTTCCAATGTATGAATGAAATAATGGGCCCATTCCTGTCACGGGTATGCTGCAAATGCTATGCGACACTGATTAATGTGCTTGAAAAGGTTTGATAGCATTGTGTATTTCTGAGTCGTGACATTCACTTCTTCGTCGAATCTAACTTCCAATAATCTTTTGCACTGTGGTTATTCTGATATGGATTGCTTATGTGTACCCCACCATCTAGCAGGCGTAGCCTTCAATACATAGTCCAGTGTAGACAAACCCTTCGGTTCTGTTACCAGTCCTTCAAACTCAATGAGGAAGGTCACAAGATTAGACAACCCCTCATATGTGGGTAACTCCCTCAACTGATTCTCCACCCGTTGCATCGACTGGGTAACTCTGGCGCATCACCTCATAGAGACTTCATGCAATCTATTTTTCCAGTTCTCTAAAGCCTCTCTTAAGTCAGATGTGCAGGAACTAGCACTCTTCCAGCTTAGGTTTCCATCCGTTTTCGGGTTGATGTAATATTCTTGTAAGGTAGTGACATGGTAGATCTAGTCAAGATAATCACCCTGTCCCTTGCTGTAGATAGGCTCAACGTATCTTTGCCCCTCTAATGGGTCAATGGGCGACACTACCCTCATCTCATCATCTTCGAATGATAGAATCCTTTTCTTGAATTTTATAATAGTCTGATTATCTATGGCCCAATCTATCCCCAGAATCACAGGATATGGGTTCATGTTGTCGACAATGTTACGGACTTCAAAGTCTGTGAATGTGCACAACCCCTCAATGTTGATAGGGACTTGACTCAACCTACCAATTAGTAGGACCTTCCCCTGATTTGCAAGTCGCAACTAGACATGAGACTATTCCAATCATATCTTGCCCATGATCTCCCAGGTCTTTCTCGTTAAAATATTGACATTTGACCCCAGATATAGAATGATGTAATCCATGTCATAATCCCCTATCTACGTAGTCATTCTTTACTCATGCTCGGTTTTGAATTTTTTCTTGACATGGTTAACCTTCCTTCATGGTTGCGAATCTTCTAGGGTTTCTTCTGTCAGTACTTGTAGTTCTATGATAGCATCCTTATCTTGAAATAGTGCTAAGCAACTTGAAAAAAATGACTTGATATTACTAACCTTTTTCGGGATCTACTTCAGGAATAACTATTGGAAGCATTCAGGCATCTCCCTGACTTCAGTTGATGTTGATAGTTTTTCTTGATCCACAAAATCTGGTTGCATGTCCAAAAATACTTGCATATGCTTTTGAACATCGAATGGGACTTTTCTATGCACCGCAGGTCGCACTTGCAGTTGCGGTTGTTGTTGTTCTTGTGGTATATCCTGATCAGCTCTGGTCGCAACACCTCCTTGTGTTACGACAATGAAGCTCGACTCTCTTGGCTCAGCAGTAATCATCTAAACATTTAAGTTAAGATTTGGATTTGAATTCTGATTTTGCACAGGGTTAGAACCTGTAATGGTTTGAGCTTGCCACTTCGTAATCAACTGAGGACATTTCTCCACATTATGTTCCTGTGCTTTACAACATGAGCATGTATTTTCAAGATCTTGGAAATATCTAACATAATGGCATGGCTGTCCATAGTTATAGCATGTAACATGACCTCTTCCTCAGCCAAATCCTCCTCCTTCTCCTCTACCGTTGAATTTTCCACCCCCCCTTCCTTGAGGGTGTGGTTGCTGTGGTGGTTACTGATTCTGCTGGTATTGCGGCTGATACTAGTTCTGTGGCACATACTGATTCTGGGGTGCATACTGATTCTAATAATGGTTTGGTGCGAAAGGAACGAAATGGTAGTGCACATGCGCATGTTCATCCTAAACTTGCCCATCGTTCTTCATCAAGTAGGTGTTTACTGTATTTTCCTTCAAGAGTTGGTATGCTCTGCAATCCTTCTCTTCATGCTCCACTGACTTACAAAATTTAAAGAAAAGGCTTGTTGGGGTACTTACAATATTCTGCAAGTATAGACACTCCTCATCGCGATGTCCTCTAGTCTGGCATATTCGACAGCAGGGTAGTCTTTGGGAACTCAATGGGTTTGGCACACTCGATGAGATATAGTTAATGTAGGTTGAACAATTATCCTTGGTGTGTCCATCCGTTCTTCATTTCGTACACCATACATATTCTTGGGCTTCCTTACCCTTCTTGATACCCTGAATCTATATTGTCAGATTAGCCAACTACAACTGAATCTGCACCATTCCTGTGGCACCATCTCTGATTGGTGAGGCTTCCAGCTTCATTGCTAATTCCAGTGCTTTTGTCTACAATTCAATATTTTCTTGCATTAATGGGCACTGGATGTGTGGTAATAGTGTGGTGATAAAACACTCTTTATGTTGCACATCCAACATTTGTAAACTTACTTTGGCCATCAAAGTTTTAAACCACTGGTCAAAGGCCCATATAGACTCTGCCAATGATTGGCTTAACTCCTTGATCTCGGTGATACATTGTGACTCAGATTTAGGTTTTCTAAACTCACAGATCATCGTGGGATGAATTTATTCAAGGGTCTTCTGTGGGGTTCATGGTGGTACTACGTAGAACTTCATAAATCAGTCCAGTCAACGACCCCTCTGAATAATGACCATATGCACTTTCTTTAGGTCCGCATTATGAACTAGGCGAACCATCCAAATAGCTTCACAGAGGAACAAATGCTGCTCTGGATCTTCTGCTCCATGCCCATTGAATGTGGGTAATCTAATATCATGCCTGGCCATTGAGTTGGTGTCGGGGTTGTTTGATGAATAATTTAATGGAGGTGTACCCTTTAGTGTGCTAGTCGTAGTACTAGCACTATCAATATTAACAACTCTTTCAGGAGATGAGGCTCTAGACCTTACCTTTGGCGATACTCTAGGTGTGATGTAGTTACGACTTGATCTTGGTGTTTCTGCATATTCTTCTGATTCTTCTTCTCCTTTAGAAATCTAACTATAGTCTTCCTCCTCGTCGCAAGACCCTTTGTCTAGCCACAATTCAACTTCATAGTCACTTTCTCCTAATAGACTAGGACTTGTATTTCTCCTTTTTCCAGACCTAAATCTCCTTCCACTCCTTAGGAATCTAGCTTCTAGTTCAGGTTCTATACTTCCTGGGAACATCTCAGGTCACCGTCTTCCATTGTCTCTGCAGTTCATCTGCGACATATCCTCTCCTATGGATATGCAGCTCAATTACTCAACTGCAAGATACCCTTTTCATATACGAGCATCTTTATCCATGTATTGATAGATAACAAATACCTTCTTTGAGGTCCTTGGAAAAAAATTCTTTCAGCCTCACTATATGAGGTTATAGTTTCTACTGTAAACTCAGTAATATACCCTTGTAAAATATTGTCGACCCACAAGTCAATAGCTCTAGAGATGGGGTTACTCATGTTGGTTATCTCGTGAACCAACTGATCACTACACTCGACCGCTTCTCTTCTTTGGAAATTTGTCTGCTAAGTTTCCCATCTTGAAAACCACTCATGCAACACAATAGGAAAATCTGCAAAGAAGATCTTGTGAATATCAAAGTATATGTACTGGTCTAACCAGTCTTCTTCCCTCAACCATGATCCTGTGCTCTCTTCCAGGGAAAAGGTTAGCATCTTAGACTCCAACCAATCCTCTATTTCCTTCTTTTTTAGATGCCACAACCTCTCCCTCAACTCAAATGATTATGGGTCCTAGCAACAGAACCATTGTTGGCCTCTTTTCCTTACTTACGCGACCCAGGTTCTACAACAACACAAAACCAACAAAACACCCAAAGACATCGGCCCGACAGAGCAAACTCAATCGATAACACCCGCGAGGCAGGCACAGTCTCACCTGAGATATCTTAATGTGTAACTGCCAAAACCATGTCTTTGCAGTTGGCGAGGGACTACAGTCCCTTGGCGCATGACCAAGGAGCTCGATAGAGATGGAGGGATGTAGTATCTCACTACTCAATAATGGTGCAATAGTGTGCCACAACCTTATCCTTAAACAACTTAATAGATGGTGCAATAGTGTGACACAACTGATTCCTTAATAGTAAATGGCCATTATATGACTTATATTGTGACTTAACAGAATTTAGACATGAACTAATACACAATGCTCCATAATGATAGATATCCATTCATTCATTGCTTATCAATATCACGACATTAATTCAAACAATAACCATAAATAATGCAAGTTTAATCAAACATTCAACATTGACAGTTAAACATTCAACCATTCACATTCACCATTCACCATTCATCAACATAGGAAATAACATGGAAACCCATCTAGGAAAAACCACCAAGATTCTCTTCATTTGGCATGAGAAATATAGGTAGCACCTTGCATTCTGCGACTTGCAGACAGTTCTTAAGATATGTATTTTAGATCAAATCTTCTTTCTTTCATGCTCTCTGGTTTATTCTTATATCTACTCCTACTGATCCACACACAGCCTGGATCGACTCTTCTACTCTACTATTTGCGCACTCAGCTGCAGATCAAGTCCTACAAACGGTCTGCATTCTCAGCTGCAGATCCGTAGCTCAACAACCTTCTACTATCAGATTCCTCTCAGACCTTTCACAATACTTCTACTCTTACCAAATATTAATGAATCTAACCCTTGAAGCTATTTCTTGAAGCTAACCCTTGAAGCTAGCCCTTATATAGAGCAGGTTCCTCCTATTTATAGTGCTTACAAGACTACACAGGGTCAACTGAGTATGGATCAGATATTACAGATTCAATTAGCTACAAAATATCTTCTATTACATAATTCTAGGCCATACTGGCCAAAAAAGTCCTGCATTACATTAACCATGGCCATAACTAGCCGCGGAAACATCTTTCAGCTTGTCTATATAGGTCATATCTAGCCGCAAAACTGTCCTTTAGTCTTCCACCAGCTTGTCCTTTTGCAGTCTTCCTTAACTTGCACTTGTTCAGCCTTAACTCTTATACCTGCCTCTTCCAACAACCCAGATCTGGATTTCCTCCTCGCAGTGATCGTCGTCGCATCTTCCTCTGCTTTGTGCTTGTGCTTCTTCCTTACCTGCTTTTCGCCTGTCACAACTTCCTCTTCTCTGCGCTTGTGCTTCTTCCTTGTGTACTTTTCCTGGCCCAACAAATTTTATTACCCAAAACATATCCCACTTAATACAAAAATCTTTAAACACCCCATTTCCATTGATGTCAAAGGGGGAGTGAAAGAGAGATCCAAATGATAGGGGGGGGGAAATGTCAGGGGGAGTATGTAGATGTTAGGGGGAGTCTATGTTTGATGGCATGAACATAAAGGGGGATATTGTTGAACAATGTATTTTCATTGATGTCAAAT
>LPNX010528259.1:421014-519836 GCA_001517045.1 Pseudotsuga menziesii
CACTACCCCCTCACAGTAATAAGATATATCCAACATAGTCTTGGATTTAAATGAATTATTGTTATTCTGATGGATACTTTATTTTTCCTTATTATTTCTTGATTTTGGAAATTGTTTCAATGTCTACAAACATTCCACAGATAGATTCATATTTATTTCTTGAATGGGTTCAATTCTAAACTAAGACTTTATTAAAACTTCACTCTGGTACAATGTTTCTTGAAATCATGTGATAGGAGTGAGAAATTGTTGGTTTACAATCTTGAAAGAGGAATTGGAATGGTTAGAATATATTCCCATAAGGTTCCAAAGGAAAATCAGAGGTTAACGCAAAGTTTTGGGGTTAATTGTTATCTTGTAACAATCCTACAACAACATGAGAAATATTGCAACAATGTGAGCAATCTTGCAGTAACGTGACCAATCCTGCAACAACGTGGTTCAATCTTGTATCAACAGATCCTGGAGCAAAATGTTTTTCCCTGTATCATTTTCATTTCTTGTAGAATGAAGATTTTTACATACGTGTCTATTGTTCATGTAAAAATGCACAAGGGTTGAAATTCTATCTCTTCCTGTATCAATTATTAACAACATTTTACAGACCTGAATCTCAGCAAGGAAATTCGTAGAAAAAATATGAGTGTAGAAGAAGAGTACTTATTTGATTAATAGTTGAGTTTTTTAGGAAGGACATTGAAACTATAAGTTTCACTTTCAAATATTGAACATAGATTTCCCAGCTAGGTTTGTTACCTGTTTTCTAGTAGTCTGTAATTTCATGAATAATATATTATCTTCTTTTCTCCTTCATCATTAGTGGTATTAGAGCATATTTTAGTGATAGTAAATTTGTCCCCACAATGATTTGTTGTGCCAAGAGATGGCCTTCAGGATCGAAAGAGGTGAAGGCAGATAACGAAGATATTGTAGACCTGTTTCCAACGCAAAAGTAATGGAGGTAGTGAGAATTTTTCCTGAAAGGATGGAAGCTGTGGAAATAGTTAGACATAGATACCATGATGCTAGGTGTTAGCACCATTTCTGGTTAGCAGTTGGAAAAGGTGGCAGACCTTAGGATAAATAAGGTAGGGTGTGAAGGAGTTTATAATGTGACCAGGGTATGTCAAAAGGTGCTTGAAAAAAGAGGAAAGGGATATTTCTAAGGTTTAAATCATGGTTCAATATGTAGAAATACGTTTAAATCGAAATCCGCACCTATGTTATCATATTACATGTTCTAATGGTGTAGATTCATAAATGCGAAGATCTATGACTATCAATAAATCCGGTAGCCAAAGATGCATGAAAAAAGAAGTTTGGGAGGGCAACAAATGTGACAAATATAAATCTTATAAATATTAACATTTAATACTAACTAGGTTAATTAGGGTAATTAATTAATTACTCAAGAGGTGACTTGAAAAGTCATCCCCTTTACCACTTAGGGTATAAAATACCCGATACTAATTCTTGTAAAACATATTTTTATCTATCCAATTATCAATATATATTTGTCCTATTAATGGCTTATTGAATATTCCACGTGTTCTGTTAATATTGATTGTGTGAAGTGAATAAATATTCTCTTCATTTGGTATCATATCTACTTTGATCCAGACCTTTAGCCATATCGTGATTTTTAATCATAATCCTAGGGAGTCCCTAAATTTATGGTCTTTGAGCAAGTAAAAAAAGAAAAGAAATCCAAAAGAAAAAATAAGAAGGAAGAAGTAAAAAAAAAAGAGAAGAAAAAGGAAGATTGCCATAAAAAAGTAAGGTAAAAAAAGTAAAAATAAAAGAGTAAAACCATAAGTGGTTTCTCCATACACGGTTTTGTTTTAATAAGTGGTTTTTTAATTATGGGGCTTAAACTCTAATTCCGACCAATTCATAAAAATATATATATCAATAATACTATTAGTAATAATAAAATTTATTATTGTTATATATTTCTTCAAAAACCTTTCGACCCAATTCACAAAAAATATAGATACTATATTATTAATTTTAAATAATAATTGGTAAAATACATATTTGTTATTATTAAATATTTAATAATAATAGTAATTAATAATAATAATAATAATTATTAATTAATAATTGTGTTATTTACAATTATTACTTTATACAAGAAGGAAAAATAATCAAAGAAGATATTAAAAGAGACATCTTGAGAATTATTACAGCTTTTGTATATACCATTCTAGGAGAAAAGAAGACAAAAGTGAAGTAAAAACATAGTCGCAAAGGATGGCACCTACATATTTGGAAATGAATTCACAACTACAAACAACATTTGACGAGTTAGAGCAATATAAGGCGATCAATAAAAGTCTACAAGTTGAGGTTGAGATGCAAAAGTTGTTGAAAGAGTGGCAAGACAATGAGAATTGTTGCTTATGGAATCAAAATTGACAGCTAGAATGAACCATAAGAGATAACAAGAAAATGTTATATGGTCAGGATAAAGAAATATCATGTTTAAAAACTCATAATCAAAACCTAGAATACCAGATCAAAAAGTAAAAAAATGACAACAAATCACCATATGGAAGCGATAATGATTTACAAGAAGAAAAAAAAGCATCTAAACAAGCTCATCATGGAAACATATGCTGAATTAGCGCAAGTGCAGATGAATTTAGGAAATCAAGAAATAGAGTTACGTCATCATCAACAGCAAAAAGAAAACTCTAGCAGCAGTATGACGATAGTAAGAAGACACACAAGTTAGGACTGACAAAATTCAACAATGTGTTATCAAGCGATACCAAAGAAATTTCTCGACTCTGAAATCATAACAAAAAACTGATTACAAAGATAAAAAAATTGAAAAATAGTAGCAAGAAGGAACACTCTGGTGAATATCTCGAAGGAAGAATACTGGAAAAGAAAGAAGAAAACCAATGTCTAAATAATCATAATCAGGAACAAGAGAATCAAATCAAGAAACTAGAAATTGAAAAAAGGTTGCAATATGAAAGAATCGAAAAGATTCAGAATCATAAAAATCTACTGGAGAACCAAGAAGCACAAATCTAGGAAAATGCATCCAAAAATCAAATTGAGGAAGTGAAGAAAGTCCGCACCGCAGTCCAAAAGAAAGAAAAACAAACAACACATACACCTTACAGACATCCTAATTAGAATCGTCATTTTGACCAATGACATGATCAAAATAAGAACTCATAGAAGAATTATGTAGACAAGAGAAAATACCAACATGCTAAGCAAAAATTGAAACAACCCATTCCACAAAATGATCTCAGAGCTTCGATAAAATTAGATCTAGGATGGACCACAACAGATACGATGTGACAATTCTCCTTGGGAATCCATAACTCATATCACCTCATTTCATCAAGTGTCACAATTACAGAAAGTAAAGGATCTTGAGATGAAAGTTGAAGGGAATTCATACATTGTTGTCGATACAAGCTTTGAGGACAAATCTTCCTTTAAGGGGAAGGCAATGTAACAAATATAAATGTTATAAATATTAACATTTAATACTAAGTAGGTTAATTAGGGTAATTAATTAATTACTCAAGAGGTGACTTGAAAAGTAACCCCCCTTACCACTTAGGGTATAAAATACTTGACACTAATTCTTGTAAAACATCTTTTTATATATCCAATTATCAATATATATTTGTCCTCTAAATGGCTTATTGAATATTCCAGGTGTTTTGGTAATATTGATTGTGTGAAGTGAATAACTATTTGCTTTAGCAAAATGATGTAAAGGGGAGAAGAGATCAACAGTCATGCAGAAAGGGTAATGTAGATCTACAGATTGGAATTATTCCGCTGGTGGAACTAGTGTGGAAAAGTAAAATTTTCCAATCAGCGGAAAATATTACACCCTACATAGATCAAGAACGAATATCTACAGGTGAAAGGGATCGACGATCCATAAGCATTCCATTGGGTGAACATGCATGGGAAAAGTGAAGTTGGAAATCAATGAAAAGAGGTATATCCCACACAAATCAATGGTTGAGATTAATGATTGATCAATATCAAAGGTTGTGGATCATTGCATCGATGAATAAAGTATTGAAATTGGCGAAATGGATTAAAGGGCATGCATGATGAAGGGTGGAGATTTGATCATGGCAAGATATATGGTCTAGAGATATTCCACTACTAAAAGATGCGTGGATATAATTATAATAGGCCTTAGTGGAATTGGTTAAAGGGAAAAAGTAATTGAAGTCTAAGATCGATGTGGATGAAGATCCACGAAAGAGGTTGAGTCTGCTAATGAAATATGCAAGTCAATTATTTTCTAGATGGGTGACAGTAAATCAAGAAAAGGATGTATGGTGGTAACTAAAGGGGTGATAGATCTATGGTTATAAAGTAGTCTGCTGTCAAGAAATGTGTGGAAGATAAAGTTAGATAAGGTAGCGGAATTGGGAATGTGAGATTTAAACAATGATCAATATCAACGGCTTGATATAGAAGAGATCAAATCTACGGACATAGGAAGATTCATCTAGGTAAGAAGCATGAAGGATACGTAGAATATCCCAAAGCATAAAATAATATAAAAGAAAAAGCACATGGAGGAGGATTATTTATATTTTATGCATCAAAAGAAGAAATATCAGTTTGCGCGGAAGAATCCAACTCAGACAGATTCTCATCCATTTTTTAGATGACCAGGTAGGCCACTTTTACCTACCAAAGAGTATTTAAAAATGGATAGTGGAGGGGAAATTGAGACTCATGCCCTAGATTTTCAAAAAATTGAAGAAGTATTTGAGGACAGGGATAGTGAGGTTTTCAATACCCTATTATATTTTGGCTCCATTAACCAATTTCAAACTAAGTTGCAAAAAAAATTAAAGAAAAAGGTACGGACATATATGGTGTTTACAGGTCTTATTTTCATTTTTTCTATCTGGAGAAAACCCTAAGTTTTCTTGATTTCATTGACTCGTGTGTTTCTAATTATTCCTCTTATGAGAGGGTAATTGTGGATAAGGCCAAGACAAAAATTCAATGTCCTATCATCCCGTTAGTGATCCGTGATTCCTTTACAGTTCCTTCTACATTGACCCAAATCTGTGAAGAATTTAGAGAAGAAAACCTAGTCTAGACATTTCGTGAAGCAACCCTTGAACAAAAGAAATCCTTTTTCACTGCCTGTTTTAAACCATATGTGTCCCTACAAAATCAAGCCTTACCTGTAGACACTAATTTTTTTAATGATGAGACTAAATTGGTTCTTTCACTAATGAGCCAGTTCTTAGGTTTAGATACAGAAAAATATGTCATTAATGAATTATTAATGAGTCTCCTTTTTAAAGTTAGCACCATTCTAGCTGAGCCTCAATCATCCCAGACAGTTTTCCTTAAGTATGATGAATTCCTAGCTGAGAGTATTCACTCACAGCTAGTGAATTTCCACAATATGAAACATTTCGAATTTCAATCACACATAGTAAGGATGTTTTTATTTTTGAATAAAGAGAATTTGTAGTTTCTAGAGATGGATTTGAATGATGATATTAATAGTCACTTCTTCAAATATATGAATTTTCTAATGGCTTAATTTTATAAGGTCTTTTTCTAGTAGAAGTTTCCAATGGTGTTTCCTACCATGAAAGAATTTCTGTAGTTTTCACCAGAAAAAAATAATTGGTGATTGGTTTTTGTTGGAAGAAGGTACTATAATTAGGGTATATGGATTCACTCATGAACCATATATCCTACCTGCATTTCTCACCCCATAATTTTTGCACTAGAATTGATTAGACATAAGCTTATTGTTAAAAATGAGCATTTTATTAATTTCAGAAAAGCTTCAAAGATCAAGTTTCCCTAGGTGGTTGGTCCTTTTATTATCAAAAGTAAAGCTACATTACCTATAGTAGATATTTTATTGAAATATATGGGGTTTCAAACAACTACTGCCATAAACTATGACCCCCATCACATCATTTCTATAAGGAGGAAGGTAAATAAGAACAAGCCTTTTGAACACCAGGAGGTTGAAGGATTGGTTGAGAGTGAAAACTGGTCAGATTATCCTTTATTAACATAAAATGAAGAAGATATGAAACAAGGTTCTACATCTACATTGAAAGATTTTAGTGTTACACAGCCAGATCTTTTGGCTATTATTCCAACGACATAGATAATTTCTCCTATTGCTAGTAATTCAGAAATGACTAACAAAAGAGCCTTTTTTTGGATGTCATGGAGATAGAAGAAGAAGATAATTCACAAACAATAAAGAAACATAAGACTGAAGCTAAAGGATATTTGGTAAAAGTGATAAAGACAGAAAGTAAGAAAAATCAAATGAAGATGAAGGGCCCAACATTTGAGATAAAGGAGTATTCTTTTTTCAGAAACTCCTGAAGAATCTATAGATAAATTCAATACTAGATCCGAGTTATTTGATAAGTATGGAGATGAAAAAGAAACATCAATTGATGAATATTTTAAATTATATGATGAGGTAAGTAAAATATCAAATAAGAATGTTTATTTAGTCACTGTTAGGGATCATACTCAGAATACTTTAAACCTAGTAGTAGCCACCAAGAATAAAGTAGTAGAAATGATGATGAATTTGGATAATATCCCTGTACCAAACATGATCCATTTTCTTAAGAAAAATGGAGAGGCCATATATAGTGATATGCTTAAAGCAACCTTGAAAGTATCTAGGTTATAGTCCACTAAAAGTAAAATTGAGAATCAATTGAGACAAGAGAGGGTAGAAAACAAAGCACACCTGTAGCAGATTGAAAAACTTCAAGGAGATCTATTGATCGCTGACAGTGAGACAAACAAAGGAGAAGAAACTCAAAAAATTCTTACAGAAAAAGAAAATACCATTCAACTGTTGAAAAAGAAACTAAAAATACGTGCCACTTAGCTTATTCAAGATTAAGAGTTTACAGAGCTAGAGAAAGAGAAAGAAACATTGAATGATGAGCTAAACAACTACAAAGCAAAAATTCTGAAGTTTTCTGAAGAAAAAAGAGAATGGGAGAAAGAAAGGGTGTTGCTAACAGATAATGTGAAATTCCTCAAACAAAAGCAAGTTGATTTAGAAAAGGAAGTATATGAAAAAGGAAAAGAAATTGATCTACAAATCATTCCACCTCCTGCATAAGCTAATGAGGAATCCATTGTGCAACAAATGTCCTAGGTTAGCCTGAGGGACTTAGCGATTGTTGGGTTGGAGAATCTAAATAAGAATTTAGAAAATGCAACCCTAAAGAAAGAGGAGGAGAATAAATCTAAAGACCTACTGGGAAAAAAAGATAAGCTGATGAAGGATTTGGCTGGACAACTTTCTATTCAAGGAGATAAGCATATCATCTAGGATGTGATTATAGCAAAAGCAGGAAAACTCATGCCTTATCTCAATTATATCTTAGATAAATAAATTGTTATACATGCTACTAGATAGAGTTGTATAGCAGTGAAAGAATTTTTTGAACAAAAATCCCATTGACACAGCTAATACCACAATCAATTTCATGAATAGCTTATCATAAGATTATTTAAAGATTACAGGGATATAAGATAGCATCTTAGTTATAACTTGGGCAAGTAAAGTTGTGGGTAAGAATCAACATATTGACACAGTACAGGCCAAAATTGATATAATGCAACATTAAGTTAATATGTTTATTGAATTATTCACACCTGTATTCGAAAAGGATTTACCTTTCTTCTGGGAAGAAAGTGGTAAATTGTTTTCTCAGGTAGAATAGCATGCACAATTGGTCAGATGCATACTAGACCATAAGAAGTTTGAATATATGCAACAATCTTTGTCTAGGAACATAACAGTGGATAAATGGTCTGAAGATTTTCAGATATTGCATACTTTTAGAGCCACTTACGCACAACTTATAGATATTTCTTATGTGGACCATGTGGAATTAAGGGTGTTGGAAAGGAAATGGACAATTTGGAGCTACAAATTGTCGACCAATGGAAGAGAGTTGAAAATTATGGGAAAACCAAATACAAGATGCGTGGATGAAGACTTGTTGAATATTTGTTGGAGACCATTTGAATATTAATTAGTTAACAACTTATAGTTTATTCTCTGAGTAGTTATTATTTATGGAACCAAAATGACAAGTGTAAAACGGTAGTTATTTGCCTGTTTCTAGCATAGAGTTAGTTATCAGCTCATGGAGCATAATTTTGTATTTAAGCAAGTTTTTACATGGTAACGAGGGATGGAACCCGTGAGATATTTTGTATTGTAACAAAGAATCAGAATATTAATAAAATTACATCAAGCAGGATTTTGACAGAGTTTCTTGTGTTATCATCTTTTTAGTCTATACTTTCTTTGCTTTATGTGCATGTGTTTCCTGTTTAAACTTCCATTCCATTTTCCTTTCATGCTTAAATGAGTTTACAATGGTTTAGAATTCATATTCATGTGCTCTATTCTATTACTTTTAATAATTAACAAAACCTTTAATCTAAATTTAATGGTGAATTCATCGTTAATAGATTCCCACATTAATGGTCTATCTCTAAAATTCCTCTATATCACCAAACAAGAAGCATTTGACTGTCAAGTAGCAACTACCCTGCCTCTGTTAAATTTCCTATGCAACAACACTGCAAATGTTTATTGTCCTACATGACTCCATGCCCAATGAACACTTGTTTCAACCACCATCAATATTAATTTTTTTTTCTTGTTATATATATCTGGCCTTTGAGATAAATATTGAGAGAACCCTCTCTGGAGAGAAATAAGCCAGCTTTCTTTCCTAAAGCTTGGTTTTGTGGTTAACTTGGGGTTATCCTTTCAAAACCTGGGGTACATTCTAAGTGATAAAATCTTGGCATCGTTGTCGGGCAACGCGATTTCAAATTTTCCTTGCAAGAATGAAAATGTTTTTCAAGAAGACATGATTTCTATGGGAAAACATAAATTCTTTCATTTGAGGACGGTTGTGCATTTTACATGGTGACTCCATGTTGATTTTCAAGAATATTTTTCAGAATAAGACATCCTGTATTCCAGGAGAGAACATACTAGAGGTAATCCTGATTCTGAGATCTTATATACTGTGGAAAACCCAGAAAGTTTGATTAGGTGTAGGCATGGTAAAAAAAAAATACTTCTCAAGTTGAATGGTCAATTTCTCAAAATCAAGAAGAGTTTCATAGTTTTCAAGAATTTGAATTGGAAACAAATTTTGGAAGGTCTCTTTTAAGATCAAAATATGAATCATATTTGAAGCAAGTAGAATTCAATCCAAACAGACTTCAATCATATATGTTAGATTCACTTTGGCATAAAATCCAAAACACTATAAATACTGAAGAAAATATTCTACTAATCCACACCCCCCAACCTCATATTCCTAGTCCTATTCAAATTCCTCCCGCTATTCAAAATCCCCCCTAGACCCATGGATTCTAGGTTTTCCCCATTGGATTTACATGTTGTCTTGCATGATCTGCCCAAAAACTATTCATAAAGAATATCTTTATTTCACTGGAAAGGGAATTTCACATCCAAAAAACACATGGACATGTTTGATGACTTTATTGATATGGAATAAGTTGACTATGATGATGCCAAGACGAGGCTATTTGCACAAAGTCTGTCTGGATAGGAAAAAAGATGGTTCAAGGATTTTCCTGTAAGATCTATACCCACATTTGAAGCTTTCCAAACTCTGTTTTTAGATAGTAGGGAAGACAAGAAGAGTCTCTTACAAGTTCTATCTCAATACAATAATATAAAGAAGGAAACCTTTGAGTCAGTACATGAGTTTTCTAGCAGATTCATGAGGGTTAATAATTCAATTCCAGTAGATATTAAACCCCTAGTAGGAGCTGCTAAATTAAATTATGCAAATGCCTTTGAAAGTGAATTTTTCCTGTTGTTAAGAGAAAGGAAATCTTCTAACCTTCCTGCCATGTTCAAATATGCTTTAGAGGTGGAATCCAATCTGATGGATTATGGGAAAATGAAAGAGAGAGTAGAAGTGGATAGCAGAAAAATGAGAAAAGAAAATCAGCCCTCTACTTCTGCTTCTTCTTCAAATGATGAAAAATTTGAGATGATGATGAAGACTATGGAAATATTCATGGAAATTTTGGTTTTAGATAACAGATCACCTAATAGAGAAAAAACTGAACCCAAAATAATAAATCCAAATTTCAGAAGACCTATTCCTCCTCCTCAAATCAGGTAGAGAGACCCAAGAAATCCTAGAAATCCTCAAGATCATCAGATAAGGCCTCCTTTCCGTACAAACTATGTTGATGAGGAGGAATAAAATGCATTAGAGGACATTTAAACTCAAAATGGGCCTTTTAACTTTTATTCAAATTCCATGTCATCATTTGTGAGCCAATGAAATTGCTTTAAATTTGAAATACCGTTTAGGTATTAAACACCTTTTTAATATAAATTTGGGAATAGGTATGATTAAAAAAATTACTTTTTTGTTTGTATTTTCGACATATCTCCCTGTGTTTTTACTCAAATTTCGACCGGGAGAGCTCATTGGATGCGGAATTAAATTCCGCATCCAACAAGCACCCACTCGGCATAATTTTGACGGACCCCGCTACCTCAAAAACAAGAAATTTTTTAATGCAAAACTTATTGTGACTCTTAGATTTTCCAAATGGGTAGCTAGTTTAGTTCCTGTAAGAAAGAAAAATGGTGAGATCAGACTCTATGTTAATTTCAATAATTTGAACAAGGTGTCACTAAAAAATAATTATCCTTTACCCAAGATAGATGATATTTTACAGAAAGTAGTGGGAGCTGAAATAATTTCCTCCATTAATGGATTTTATGGATACAACTAGATAAAGGTCCTTCCTGAAGACTAAGAGAAAACAACTTTTACTACACCTTGGGGTACTTTCATGTATGCGAAAATTCCTTTTGGGTTAATGAATGTAGGAGCTACTTTCCAAAGAGCAATGGACATAGCTTTTTCCAAGGGGAAGGATAAATTTGTTTTGATTTATATGGATGGCATTACCGTATTTTCTAAATCTGACAAGGACCATATGAAACATGTTGAAAAATTATTTTTAAAGTGTGGGAGGTATATCATTTCCCTCAACCCTAGGAATTCAATTTTTGCTATGAAAGAGGGAAAATTGCTGGATCACATTATTTCTAAGGATGGAATTAGATTGACCCAGATAGAGTGAATGCCATTTTGAAAGTGGAGGAAACCAGGAGTAAAAAGAAATTACAATCTCTCCTTGGAAAGTTAAATTTATTTAGAAGGTTTATCCCTATTTTTGTTGAGATTTTGAGGAATGTCACGAACATGCTGAAAAAGGATAATGCAATTAAATGGAATGTGGATGCTAGAAAATATTTTAAATATATTAAGAAAGAAGTCATCGAAGCCCCAGTTTTAGTAAGTCCTGATTTTCCTAAATATTTTCTGGTTTTCTCATATGCATCTGAACACACAATTGCTGGAGTCTTGCTACAAAAACATAGTCAAAATTTTGAACAACCTATTGCTTTCTTTAGTAAGGTGTTGACGGATGAGGAATTGAAGTATGATATTATGGAGAAACAAGATTATGCTTTGCTAAAATCTTTGAAATATTCTAGGGTATACATTCTTCATTCCCACATTGTGGCATATGTTCCTAGTAATGTAGTGAATAATATCCTTACTCAACCCCACCCAAAAGGAAAGAGGGATAAGTGGATTGTTGTTCTTTCGGAATATGATTTGTAAATCAAGCCCACAAAATTGGTGAAAGGGCAAGGACTTGATAAGCTGATGATAGATTCAAATTGTGAATCTTTACAATTAAATTTCTTGTCTAATCATTCTAATTAGATTGATTCAATATTGCAGGTGCTAGTAGATTTTACTTTGTCTCCATGTTACAGTGACATAATATATGCATTGCAAAACATACGGGCTCCTCCTAGATTGAGAAAAAATAGGGCCAAGACAGTTAAATTGAAGGAAATGAAATTTTGTGTTATGAATAAGTATTTGTATTGGAAATATCTAGGTGGGATTTTGTTGAACTACTTGCTGGAGAATGAAGATCAACAGACCATGAAAGAGTTTCATGGGTTTGCGGAGGACATCATTCCTGGAAAGTGACTTCTAACAGGATCTTGAAGGCTGGTTTCTATTGGCCTTCCATGTTCTCTGATATTTATAAAGAAATCACCACTTGTCATCAATGCCATAATTTTGAGGGAAAAAGAAAACTGATGCCATTACCTATTAATCATGTTTCAGTTGAGGCGCCTTTTCAACAGTGGGGGTTAGATTTCATTGGAGAAATTAACCTAGACTCTTCTGGTTAGTACATATGGATTTTAACTACAATTGATTACTTAACCAAATGGATTGAGGCTATACCAACCAAGAGAGCCACTGATGTTGTCATCATGTATTTATTAGTAAATAATATTTTGTCAAGGTTTGGGTGTCCTAAAAGGATTGTAACTGACAATGCACCTGCATTTAAGTAAAAAAGATGACCAGGTTTTTCCATAAGTATCATATCAAGTTGAATCACTCTATTACATACCATCCTCAGGGAAATGGGCTTGCAGAATATTCCAACAAGATCTTAGGGAAGATAATGAAAAGGTTTTTGGATGATAACAAAATATGTTGGCACACAAAATCGAAGTATTCTTTGTGGGCAGGCATAATAAATACTAAAAGGGAAATCGGGATGTCACCTTTTTAGTTGGTCTATGGAGCAGACGTGATTTTTCCAGCATCTCTGGGTCTTCCTGTTATGAATTTTCTACAAGAATAGGAGGATGGACCAAACAATATGTAGAGGAGGATCAATCATATTATTGAGTTGAATGAAATGAGAGATAAGGATTATGAAAAGGTACATGTACATCCAGAATACGTTAAAAATACTTTTGACAGGAGGATGAAGGAAGGAAAGTTTCAAATTGATGACTTCGTTTTGAAGTGGGATGCACCTAAGGAGGAAAAACATGGCAAATTTTACCATAAGTGGAAAGGACCATATATCGTTGCAACTTTCAGGGGAGATAATCCATTTATTTTGCAACATCAGGATGGGGCATAACTAAAGGGAGGCCTTGTCAATGGAAGTTTTCTGAAGGTAATTTTTGTATCATAGTTATATATACGTATTTAATTTGAAAGAATCAGTACAGATGGTGATCTTAGAGATTTGAATCCCGGAGAGAAGGACCTAAGATCTTGAAGGTTTTCCATTTTCTTTTATTTTTACATACAACAAAATAAAAAGAGTTTTTGAGTTTATATAGAAAATCAAACAGACACTAGTATGTGGGTTATTTGCTACCTCATAGGAAGGATGACATCCCTAGTTGGAACAACTTTTAGCATCATTTCTGGTTAGCAGTTGGAAAAGGGGGCATACCATAGGAGAAATAAGGCATGGTGTGAAGGATTTTATAATGTGACTAGGGTATGTCATAAGGTGCTTGAAAAAAGAGGAAAGGGCTATTTCTAAGGTTTAAATCATGGTTCAAGATGTAGAAATATGTTTAAATCAAAATCCACACCTATGTTATCATATTAAAGGTTCTAATGGTGTAGATTCATAATTAGGAAGATCTACGGCTGTCAATAAATCCTCTAGCCAAAGATGCACGAAAAAATAAGTTTGGGCAGCCAATAGAATGATGTAAAAGGGAGAAAAGATAAATGGTCATGCATAAAGGGTAACATAGATCTACAACCATGAATGATTCTGCTGGTGGAACTAGAAAACAAAGGTAAACTTTTCCAATCAACGAAAAAGATTACACCCTACATAGATAAACAACGAAGATCTAAAGGTGAAAGGGATCAATGGTACACAAGCATTTCATTGGGTGAACATGCGCATGAAAAGTGAAGTTGGAAACCAATGGAAAGTGGTATAGGATGAACAGATCAATGATTGAGATTAATTCTTAATGAAGATAAAAAATTGTGGACCATTCCATCGATTGAAGTTGCCCCGATAAATAAAATATTGAAATCAATGAAATGGATTAAAGGGCCTACATGGTCAAGGGTGGATATTTGATGATGGTAAGCTCTACAGTCTAGAGATATTCCCCTACTAAAATATGTGTGGATATAATTCTAAAAGGCCTCAATAAAACTGGTTAAAGGGAAAAAGTAATCAACGGCTAAGATCGATGCTGATGAAAATCCACAACGGAGGTTGAGTCTGCTGGAAAATGGTGCATGTTATTTGTATAATTGGATCTAAGCAAAATATTTAAAGATTGGGATTGATCGACATTTGAGATCCATGAAGGATAAGATCAAGGGTTGTCTGCCAATCCACTGATGAAATATGCAAGTCAATTATTTTCTAGATGGGTGATAGTAAATCGGGAAAAGGATCCATGGTGGGAAATAAAGGGGTGATAGATATTTGGTTATCTTTTGGCTCCATTAACTAGTTGCAAACTGAGTTGAAAAAATTAAAAAAAACAAGGGAAGGACGTACATGGTGTTTACAGGTCTTATTTTCATTTTTTCTATTCGGCCTAAACCCTACATTTTCCTGATTTCATTGACTGGTGTGCTTCTAATTATTACTATTCGGAGATATTAATTATGGATGCATCCAAGACTAAAAGTATATGTCATGTCAGCTCGTTATTTGTCCAGTATTCCTTTATAGTTCCTTCTACATTCACCCAAATCTGTGAAGAAAACCTGTTCCAGTCATTTCATGAAGCAGCCCTTGAACATAAGTAGTCATTTTTCACTGCCTGTTTTTACCTACCAAAGAGTGTTTAGAAATGGATAGTGGAGGGGAAATGGAGGCTCAAGGCCTAGAGTTTCAAAAAATTGAAGAAGTATTTGAGGACATGGATAGTGAGGTTTTCGATACCCTGTTATATTTTGGATCCATTAATCAGTAGCAAACTAAGTTGGAAACATTTAAAGAATAAGGTAAGGACATACCTGGTGTTTACAAGTCTTATTTTCATTTTTTTCGTCAGGAGAAAACCCTAAGTTTTCTTGATTTCATTGACTGGTGCATTTCTAATTATTCCTATTTTGAGAGGGTAATTATGGATGCGACCAAGACTAAAATTATATGTCATTCCATCCTGTTAGTCGTCCATGATTCCTTTATAGTTCCTTCTACATTCACCCAAATCTGTGAATACTTCATTAAAGAAAACTTGGTCCAGTCATTCCGTGAAGCAACCTTTGAACATAAGCAGTCCTTTTTCACTACTTGTTTTAAACCAGATGCACCCCTACAAAATCAAGCCTTCCCTATAGACACTAATTTGTTTAATGATAAGACTAAATTGTTTATTTCACCAATGAGCCAGTTCTTAGGTCTAGATACAGACAATTGTGTCACTGAATTATTAATGAGTCTCCTTTTCAAAGTTAGTACCAGTCCAATTGAGCCTCAATCATCCCAGTCATTTTTCCTTAAGTATGATGAATTTCTAGCTGAGAGTATTCACTCACAGCTAGTGAATTTCCACAATACAAAGCATTTCATATTTCTATCACACCTAGTAAGGATTTTTTTTTCTTTTCAATGAAGAGGATTTGCACTTTCCGGAGATGGTTTTGACTAATGAGATCAATAGGAAATTATTTAAATATATGAATTTTCAAATGGCTGAAGTGTATAAGGTATTTTTTTAGAACAAGTTTCCAAGGGTGTTTCATATCATGAAAGAATTTTTGCAGTTTTCACCAAAAAAAGGAATTGGTGATTTTTTTGTTGTTGGGAGAATGTACTATCATTAGGGTATATGGATTCAACCATGAACGATATATCCTACCTGAATTTCTCACCCCAAGAATTTTTTCACTGGAATTGGTCAAACATAAGCTCATTGTTGAAAATGAGCATTTTATTAATTTCAAAAAAGCTTCAGAGGTCAAGTTTCCCTGGGTGGCTGGCCCTTTTATTATCAAAAATAAAGTTGCATTACCTGTAGTAAAGAGTTTATCAAAAGAGATGGCATTTCAAATAGCTGCTGCCATGAATTAGGACCCCCATCACATAATTTCCATAAGGAGGCAGGTAAATAAGAACAAACCATTTGAACACCAGGAGGTTGAAGGCTTGGATGAGAGTGAAAACTGGTCAGATTATCCTTTATTAACACAACATGAAGAAGATATGCAACAAGGTTCTACATCTCCAGTGCAGGATGTTAGTGTTACACAACCAAATATTTTGGCTATTATTCCAACAATAAAGATAATTTATCCTATTGCTAGCCATTCGGAAATGACTAATAAATGAACCTTTTTGAATGTCATGGAGAGAGAGGAAGAAGATAATTCATAAAATTCAAAGAAACACAAGCCTGAAGCTGAAGGAGAGTTGGTGAAAGTGACAAAGACTGAAAGTAAGAAAAGGAAAATGAAGGTGAAGGGCCCAACATTTGAGATAAAGGATTATTCTTTTTCAGAAACTCCCGAAGAATCTATAGATAAATTGAAGGATAGATTCGAGTTATTTGATAAGTATAGAGATGACAAGGAAACATCAATGGATGAATATTTGAAATTATATGCTGAGGTAAGGAAAATATCAAATACGGATGTCTCTTTAGTTAATGTTAGGGATCATACTCGGAATACTTTAAATCTAGTAGTAGCCACTAAGAATAAAGTAGCAGAAATGAGGATGAGTTTGGAAAATATCCATGTACCATACATGATCCATTTACATAAGAAAATTGGATAGGTCATATACAATGATATGCTTAAAGAAACCTTGGAAGTATGCAGGTTACAATCCACTGAAATTAAAATTGAGAATTAATTGAGACAGGAGAGGGTAGAAAACAAAGCACACTTGCAATAGATTAAAAAGCTTCAAGGAGATATATTGACTACTGAAAGTGAGACAAACAATGGAGGATCAACTCAAAAGTTGTTTATAGAGGAAAAAAATACCATTCAACTATTGAAAAACAAACTAAAAATCCATGCCACTCGGCTTATTCAAGCTTAAGAGCTTACAGAGATGGAGAAAGAGAAAGAAACATTGAATGATGAGATAAACAACTGCAAAGAAAAAATTTCGAGTTTGTTGAAGAAAAAAGAGAATGGAAGAAATAAAGGGTGTCGTTGACAGATAATTTGAAATCCCTAAAAAAAATCAAGCCAAGTTAGATAAGGAAGTAAATGAAAAAGAAAAGGAACCTAAGGTACAAATCATTCCACCTCCTGCACAAGCTAATGAGGAATCCATTGTTCAGGTAATGTCTCAGGTTATCCTGAGGGACTTAGAGATTATTGGGTTAAAGAATCAAAATAAAAATTTAGAAAATGAAGCCCTAAAGAAAGAGGAGAAGAGACAGGCCATGGAGAATAAATCTAAAGTCCTCCTCGAAAAAAATGATAATCCGATGAAGCATTTTCCTAGAAAACTTCATGTGCAAGGATCTAAGCATATCATCTGGGATATGATTATAGCAGAAGCACGAAAAATCATGCCTTATCTCAATTACATCTTAGTTAAAGAAATTGTTATATAGGCTGCTAGACAGAGTTGTATAGCAGTGAAAGAAGTTTTTAACAAAAATCCAGTTGACACAACTAATAACAAAGTCAGTTTCCTGAATAGCTTGTTAGAAAATGATTTAAATCCTACAGGGATAAGAGACAAAATATTGCTTATCACTTGGGCAAGGAAAGTTGTTGGTAAGCATCAACATCTTGACATAGTACATGCCAAAACTGATATAATGCAACATCAAGTTAAGATGTTTATTGAATTATTCACACTTGTATTTAAAACGTTTTTACCTTTCTTTTGGGAAGAAAGTGGTAAATTGTTTTCTCAGGAAGAATACCATGCACAATTGGTCAGATGCATACTAGAACATAAGAAGTTTGAATATATGCAACAATATTTTTCCTGGAAGACAATAGTGGATAAAATGCATGAATTTTTTGAGATATTGCATACTCTAGAGATTGCTTATGTGGACCATGTGGAATTAAGGGTGTTGGAAAAGGAAATGGCCCGCTTGGAGCTTCCAACTATCGACCAATGGAAGACGGTTGAAAAATATGGGAAAACCAAATAAAGGCTTCGTGGGTGAAGACTTGTTGAATATTTGTTGGATACCATTTGAATATTAATTAGCTGATAGGTTATAGTTTATTCACTGAGTAGTTATTAGTTCAGGAACAAAATTGACAGATGTAAAAAGGAAGTTATTTGACTATTTTTAGCATAGAGTTTGTTATCAACTCATGCAACATAATTTTTTATTTAAGCAAGTTTTTACATGGTTACAAGGGTTGGAACCCGCGAGAGATTTTGTATTGTAACAGAGATTCAAAAGATTAATAAAATTTCAGATCCAAGCAGGCCTTTGACAGAGATTCTTGTGTTATCATCTTTTGAGTCTGTACTTTCTTTCCTTTATGTGCATGTGTTTCCTGTTTAAACTTCAATTCCATTTTCCTTTCATGCTTAAATGAGTTTACAATGGTTCAGAATTCATATTCATATGCTATATTCTATTAGTTTAAATGATTCAAAAAACCTTTCATCTAAATTTAATGGTAGATAATCCTTGATAGATGCCCACTTTAATGGAATGTCTCTAAAATTCCTCTATATAACTAGACAACAAGAATTTTGACTGTGAAGTAGTAACTACCCCTCCTGTGTTAAATTTCCTATGCAAGTGCACTGTAAATTTTTATCGTCCTGGATGACTCCATGCCTAATGAACACTTGTTTCAACCACTGCCAATATTAAATTTGTTTCTTATTATATATATTTGGCCTATGAGATAAATACTGAGAGATCCATCTATGGAGAGAAAGAAGCCAGCTTTATTTCCTAAATCTTGGTTTTGTGGTTATCTTGGGGTTATCCTTTCACAACCATGGGTACACTCTGAGTGATAACATCTTGGCATCATTACTGGGGGATGAGAGTTCAAATTTTCCCTGGGAGAATGACAAAGTTTTTCAAGAAGACATGATTTCTGTGGGAAAACAAAAATTCTTCCATTTGAGGTTGGTTGTGCATTTTCCCCGGCGACTCCATGTTGATTTTCAAGAACATTTTCAGAAGAAGACATCCTAGCATCCATGAGAGCACATACCAGAGGTAATCCTAATTTTGAGATCTTATATGCTGCAGAAAATCCAGAAAGTTTGATTAGGCATATACATGGTAAAGAACAAATAAATACTTCTCATGTTGAATGGTCGGTTTCTAAAAATCAAGAAGAGTTTTATAGTTTTCAAGAATTTGAGTTGGAAATAAATTTTGAAAGGTCTCTATTAAGATCAAAATCAGACTCTTATTTGAAACAAGTAGAAATGAATCCAAACAGACTTTAATCATATATTTTAGATTCACTTTGGCATAATCTCCAAAATACTATAAATACTGAAGAAAATAGTCTTCTAATTGAGGCTTCCCGACCTCATATTCCTAATCCTATTCAAATTCCTCCTACTGTTCAAAACCCCCCTAGAGCCATGGCTTCCAGGTTCGCCCCATTGGCTTTACCTGTTGTATTGAATGATCTTCCCCAAAGCTATTCACAAAGAATATCTTTATTTGACATGGAACATTTCACAGCCAAACAACACATGGACACGTTTGATGACTTTATTGATCTAGAAGAAGTTGACTTGATGATGTCGAGATGAGTCTATTTGCACAAAGTCTGTTTGGAGAGGCAAAAATATGGTTCAAGGATTTGCTTGCAATATATATACCCACATTTGAAGCTTTCCAAACTATGTTTTTATGTAGGTGGGAAGACAAGAAGAGTCCCTTACAAGTTCTATATCAATACAATAATCTAAAGAAGGGAACATTTGAGTTAGTACATGATTTTTCTAGAAGATTCATGAGGGTTTATAATTCAATTCCAATAGATATTAAACCCCTGGTAGGAGCTTCTAAATTACATTATGCAGATGCCTTTGAAAGTGAATTTTGCCTATTGTTAAGAGAAAGGAAATCTGCTAACCTTCCTTCCATGTTCAAATATGCTTTGGAGGTGGAGGCCAATTTGATGGATTATGGGAAAATGAAATAGAGAGTAGAAGTGGATGGGAGAAAAATGAGAGAAGAAAATCAACCCTCTACTTCTGCTTCTTCTTCAAATGATCCAAAGTTTGAGATGATGATGAAGACTATGTAAATATTGATGGACATATTGTATTTATATAACATATCACGTAATAGAAAACAACCTCAACCCTAAATAAGAAATCCAAATTTCAGAAGACTTGTTCCTCCCCCTAAAATCAACTAGAGAGACCCAAGAAATACTAGAAATCCTTAAGATCTGCAGATAAGGCCTTGTTTCCTAAAAATTATGTTGATGAGGAGGAAAAAAATGCCTCAATGGACAATCAAATACATCACTTTGATGATTTGGATTCTAAGATATGCCTCAATGAAGAAGAGCATAATTTGTTTGCTCAAGAGGATGACTGTATTACTTTTGAGGTAGAATCATAACAATATCAAAGGGGTTATCAAAATTCCATTGCTGATTTCCAAAAGAAATTAAAACTGAGAAGTATATATGTAATTATTAATAAAGGAAGGCCTAACTCAAATTATCCTTCCAATAGTTAGCCAAATAATGAAAAACAAATAGAAAAGAAAAAAGATAAAAAAAATGATCTATAGAAGGTTTAAAATAATAAAGGAGAAATATCAAAGGAAGTCAGACAACCAATACTAGTTGATGGGGATAGAGAAAATTCATATTTCAATCTACAATATGAACTGTGTAAGATAAAAATATCCATCCCATTCAATGAGTTGTTAAGAAATAATGAGTACAGAGAAAAGATAACTAGGATGGTGAAAAATTAAGGTGATTGTCAAGCCGACACCCTAGAGCTAAGATATTATGCTCCCACTATAGTCCTTGGACCCAAAGTTAAAGATACAGATGAGGGATATGTACCCCCTTTATATGTAAGCTTGAATTTTCATGATGTGATTCTACACAACGCTATGATAGATTTTGGTGCATCTCATAACTTAATGCCAAGGGTAGTGGTGGAAAGTTTAGGATTAGAGATTACAAGGCCTTATAAAGACCTCTATTCATTTGATTCTATAAAGGTAAGATGTCTGGTGTTGATTAAAGACATGGTGGTGACTTTTTCCCATATTCTATCCAAGAGTATTATCATAGATGTGGCAGCAGATGAAATCCCTCCCAAATTTGGTATGCTGTTGTCAAGATCATGGGACTCAAAACTGAAGGGAACATTACAGATGGACGTGTCATGTAACACCTCGGTTTTGAACCCATGGTATTTTGATTGTATATGATGTAAATATTGTATGGAATCATGGCAAGGAGCTCAAGGCCAAGGCCATGCCATTGATTGATTTTTTGTGTATAGGTGATCAAGGTTGATGCCTACGGTTTATGGTGCTAAGCCAAGCACAATATATGTATTTGTGAATATCATGTAATTATGAAATTAATATAACACCACAACTAGCAATGTACTGCAATGTGAAAGAGATGGGGGCATGATCTCACAAGGAATAGGGAAGGGGAGTTAACCAAACTCTTGATCCAATAGGGTGAGACTACATGTTGATGAGGAAACCCATTAACCTTTAGCCACATATTTTTCCTCTGTCATTCAATTCTTTCAGGAGTTGGTTGAGGTAGTTAATTCCTTGGGCAAAGCAAGGCATGGGAGCCTGATTTCTTGCATGAGAAATCTTGAAAGTATGCAGACCGGCAACCCACGTTCTTACTTCTGAAGCAAGTAATCATGGGGATGCGTGCTAGGGTTAGTCATTTTTCAAGAATACGATATTCATTCTATTCATTTCACTGTGCTATGTATGGTCATCATCGTGGTTCATCCAAACCTGCAAGCAGAACCGTGTCTTTGCTCTATGTTATTTGTTCTAAACCGTTTACCCTTATCCAAAAGTTGTGAACCTCATAGGCTGAGCGATTGGGCGGTGGAGATCACTTGATTTTATGAAAGATTGCTCCTTTGAGATTTCCCCAGTGTTGTCGAGCATCGGTTCATCATTTTGAACAGGGGTCTAATTTACCTAAGTCATGGAAGGTGTTTCCATAGTGGTCTCCTTTGTTATAGAGTGAATGGAGCTTGTTTACCGTGTTTCACCTTGTGTTTGTTATGATGTGCACCTTGGTTTGGGTCTAATTTGTATGTAAGAGTTAGGGGTGGAAGAGAAGAGGAATGGGCTTATTAACCTAGTGCAAAGAGAAAACTACTGAAAAGATAAGAGTGGCTGGTAAATCCCTACTGCATGGTCCTGAAGAGGACTGGAAGGGAAGGCATAGCCTGAGGGACTATGGAGAAGAGAAGGGGATGCTTCCTTGTGTTGGGGTGTAGTTATTATGGATACCAGGTCAGATAGATCTTGCATAGGTGTCCCTATCTCTTGAATGAACCACTAGCTTAGCCTTTCTGCCTTTCCACTGCCTTAGCAGCCTGTTAACCCAAGGAATATTGGCTTGGATGGTATCATGTTAACCCAATTGGATCTTGGCTTGGCTGTGTCTTGTTGTGCACTTGTGCTTGTGTGTAATCCTTAGATGGATATCCTGATAAACCCAACTGTGTTGTCTTGGATGAGTTTTTGTTGTATCCTTGGCTATGTATGAGTCTGCTAGTGTTCCCTTATTCCTTGTGGAAATCATGCCTAGCTCAGGGGTGGTAGTGCTGCTGAGAGATTGATGAGCACACTGGCCTATGGTTGGGTGGAATGTTGCAGTGACATAGCTGGTTGCAGGAAAAAATTATTCCAACATAAGTATTCTTATCTATGTTAATCTCTGCATTTGTATTGCTTAATGAAATATGATGAACATGCATGATGTGTTGAATTGATGAATTGCTTTCGCTGTATAACTGAAATTATATGAATCTGTCTATGTTTTCTTTCAATGCATTTTTAAATTATGTTATGGGGCTTAGATTTCCCGGATTGGTGATGGAATGAATGATCAAATCTGTCCAAGACTTCTATTAACAATTTGGATTTCCTGACAAAAATTTCCTTTCCACAACCTGTGGGATGTAGAACATATTGTGACCGTCGATTTCCGTCACGATCTTTCTCCACTATTCGATCTCCTCTGGGATGTGTCTTCATATATTGTCGAATTGATCACTGACAGGATCCATTTCTATGCTATTGGGAAGTTAGAGAATTTATACATATACTTGAATAGAGTGAACGTAAGATGAATTCATGTCTCTATAGATTTCTGCAAAAATTGGGAATGCATCAAATTACATACATATTTCAATGAACTTCAAGCTGGACACTCTTGCATCAATTAGGTAGCAGAAATGGCTGTGTTCTCTCTTTAGTGGTCGGGAGGGGATGTGGCATGTCATATGCAACCATTAATTTATTTGGAGGTCATAGGATATTGTATAGATAAAAAAGGTTAGCATATGTGGTTAGTAGCCAATATAAACCTGATAACCATCCCATATATGTTGTAGATAACGATTTGGGTTCTTCCATATTTTTCAATGAATCTCATGCTGATCCAAAAATACCTATAGTTTTTGAATTAAAGGAGGACAAATATTTTTCCAAAAGACATGAAGCATTAGAAAAAAACATAATGAAGAGGGGCTCTGGACAATGTATTTTGATGGCTCTATGAGCAAAGAGGGAGCTAGTGTTTATATACGGATAATTTCTCCAAATAGGGAATTTAAAGTATACTCTTTTAAGTTGAATTTTGAATGTACAAATACTGTGGCAGAGTATCCATATTTTCTTTTAGGACTCAATGCTTTGAAAAAATTGAAAGCTAAAACAATATATATTTTTGGGGATTCTGAGCTAGTGGTGAATCAAGTGAATGACAGTTGCCAAACGAAAAATCCCTAAATGAGGGCATACATAAATGAAGTGTGGGATATATTGGGGGATTTATTTATAGAACATAAAATCAGAGTGACTCCCAAAAGAGAAAATCAGGTAGTTGGTTCACTGACAACTACCGCTGGAAATTTCAAAGTTCCCATCTATTCAAAGAAAAAATATAAAATAACAGTTGTAAATAGACCTTCCGCTCCTAACAATTCTAAATAATGGAAAGTATTTGAATATGATCTAAAAATAAAGATATTTTTGGATTTTTCTGATGAGTTTGTAAATACATAGATAGATACAGAAAACCAATAAACATAAAGCTTCCAGGAAATTGTACAGTTTTATGAAGAAGATGTTGAACAAAAAAATTTAAAAAATGTGATGGAGGAAAAGATATAATTCAACTAAAAATAAATTACATTACAAAAGGTTTAATTCATTTAGAAAATTTGTTTGATCAAAATTATGTTTCCAAATATCCAAAGGTTCATCCCACTAAAAATGATATTGAAGATTGAAACATAGGGATTGAAGATTCACCCAAAATTGTGAAGCTGTCTAGAAACTTTCCTATAATAGAAAAGAAAAAATATATTCATCTGATGAAGAATATTGATGTGTTTGCATGGAGCTATGAATATTTAAAAGAATATGATATTTCCATTATACAAAACACCATTCCTATAATACCTGGGGAAAAACCATTCAGACAGAAATTAAGAAGAATCAGTCCTATGTTGTTACCTCTAATTGAAAAAGAAGTGAAGAAATTGTTTAATTTAAAAATTATGGTGACTCTCAGATCTTCCAAATGGGCAGCGAATTTAGTTCTTGTAAGAAATAAAAATGGTTATATCAAAATCTGTGTTAATTTCATAAATTTGTGTAACCAGGAATATTTCACCTTCTACGGACAACAACTGTTCCTCTGGTCTGAATGCAGGTTCAGATCCAAAACAAATGAGTGAACGACAAAGGATGAAGACCTTCCTTGGATGTCATAGACACCTGGAATGCTGCTTCGATAGTGAACCTGTGTACCTGCAAACAGATCAAACACGTAAACACATCAAAGCTACAAGAAAATCATCTACTTATCCATGTTAGTGACTAAGGAATCTAACAACATGTGCATGCGAAATCAAAACAACAGTAATGTGGGACGGAAATCAGCTTTGCATTAAGATGTATGGAGAAGTTTACAACCAATCAAGCCTTAGTGTCAACATGAATCTCCATGAGA
Organism: Pseudotsuga menziesii; assembly: GCA_001517045.1. NCBI lineage: Eukaryota > Viridiplantae > Streptophyta > Pinopsida > Pinales > Pinaceae > Pseudotsuga > Pseudotsuga menziesii. Next base: position 446,133 of record LPNX010528259.1, read on the forward strand.
CAAACACTTCATCCCCATAAGCTCCAACTTTTCTATATATGCTATCCAATGGCTTGGGCCAAGTGGTCAATCCAACAACATAACAATACCTCTATAGTTCTCCCTCTCAACCATGGAAATGAGCTTGTATTTATAAGGTTCAATGGATAGGAATGGTTGAGATATTTATGGATGAGGTGGCCTCTAAGATCCTATGATGGGGTATATTGATCTCAACTAACCCACAATGATAGGGATAAGGGAGGACACAAGGCTCATGATCTAGAAGCCTCGAGAAAATTCTCTTTTTCCCATTTTACCCAGGGTACCACTTTTATCCTCTTATGAAAAAGCGGTTTAGATGAGAAACACTTATGGACTAAAGGCCACAGGCGGTGGCACCGCTTATGGAAAACAGGATGAAAGTGGTGTGAGCAAGGTACCGCTCATGGTTCACAGGGAAAGCATGGTGCTGAGTATTTTCATGTAGAATTGACAAACAACATGGGTTTCCACTACAAGTACTGGGATTAAGGGAAAATATGTAAGTCAAAGGTCTTATCACATGGTGGTGACAGGATTTGGGTGTAACAGGATGCCCCCCAAAGCGCGAGTCTTAGAGGGATACGATAAACAAGAGCTTTGAGAGAACAAGTTGTCGCTTCGAGGTGAAAATTTCAGCTCGATCAGAGCATGTCATCAAGTAGGCATCTATAGTACATCAATATTTTTTACTCATAGACACAAGTAACCAACTCATGGCTACAGACCAATACAAGGAAGATCCATGCGAGGAATAAACAAGCATGGCTACTATAATACAGCATAGATCCAAGTGATAGAGGACTCAAACTTGGACACAGCTACCAGACATACAACGTAGATCTATGTCATATAGATGCAAATTTGAGCATGGTCATGACCATACAAATGTGGATCCATGCTAGATATACAAAACTCCATCGCAACCTAGGGAAAAGAAATGAGCGCTTTAAACAAATACCCAGGGTCTTCATCTCATCTTCTGCAAGGTACGATTCTATCCATGGGATTAAAATGATCTGAAGTCAAACATGGTAGAAACCACTTGATTACCAACCAATGATGTGAATCGTTAATAAGTGAGAGGGAGATCACCATTGATGTCAATGATTCCTAAGGTACCCTAGTCCACTCAATGTGAATAGATGTCTTGATGTCGAACACCCAGTCAATTCTATCGATCAAAGGCCAATGATGTGAACCTATGTCGAGAGTGAGAGAATCTGTCATTAAGGCATACAGATATCAAGGTACTAAGTTTTTGTTTCTAAGACTATTTCTCGGATGATGAGCTGATGTCGATGGAGATAGTCTTGTCGAAGGAGGGCCATGATGAGTCCCACATCGACGACATGAAACTCAGAACATAGTTCTAGAATGATGTGAATGCAGTAACCATAGGACTAACTCAAAAGTACTGACACAGAGACCATTTTGAATGCAGAGGAAAAAATTCTTCAACTTCCCTTTAAACATCGAGCGACATGACAAAAGACTTGGCAGCATGAATAAACGGGACAAACACACAATGCAACAGTGGACAATGCATTCTTTTGAAAGACTCATAGGAGTGACATGACTCATGAAAGTGGATCGTCACGAAGATCAGCTGAATACCCAATTGACTAAAATGATATGCAGACAAGTGCCATGTTCAAAGGTAACGACAAAATACTACCATTTATTTGAAAAAATGATTCCCTTCCCATTTTCCCCATCATGATCTATGAGTGCCTCTTTTTGGTTTTACGAGTTCAAAGAGGGTAACAAACACTCGGTATAGTTCATCCAAAGACAAGTCCAAACTCATATGTTTTATGAACCTGAGAGAGGAGGGGTTCGTTCCCAAAAACGGGTCTCTCAATGTTTTATTTAATGAGTCCAATGAAAGAAAAGTCGGTATCGTTCATGTTTAGAGAGTCTGAATGACCACGGAAGAAGACTCCAAAGGGTCCTTTTTAGTATGATTTAGTCCCTAAGGCCTGAAAAAGTGTAAAATCATACCTTAGAGAACTCTTCCAGTCATGATTGGCTGGAGCGTTCCTTTTTCATAAATAGTCCATCCGAACTAAAAAAGAGATAACCTGCCATCAAAGAGATGACTCTTCAAATGCTTTAACGAGCATGAAGAAGATAAGATCACTCGACAATCTTTTCATATTTAAGGAGCCCGAAAAGAGTTTAAAGAAGACTCCATTAGGTCTCTTTTCACTTATGAGGGATTTTACGAGCCTGAAAAGAATCAGAAACGAACTCGGACCTTTGATACTGAGTTTCGAGAGCGTGACCAAAGTGTTGTAATAAACGCTCAATGACTTTTTCCATTTTATGGTAGTACAATTTTTTTTAAAACGAACTCCCAAGAATTTACTACTACTGTTCTTCTATCCTGCAACGACTCAAAACAAGTGTTAAATTCCCCAATAACTAACATTAAGGGATTATGACAGATAAACTTTTAATAATAAGCGATTTTAAATCAAAACTATAGCATGTCAAAACAAAAAATGTGTATAAAAGTCATGTAAATAGTGAAAAATCAAATCATTTTACTATTTACCCATAGTGGAGAGAATTTGGAGCACTTTCTTAGTCAGATCTTCAATTGCTGATTTTGAGAGTTTTCACCATCAGATTCGAGCGCCGTCAGTTCCAAGTAACAGTTAAAACCCTACTCTTCCTTTTCATAGTCTCAATTTTGATTTTTCATGGTGTTTCGGGCTTGTATGGCAAGCCCTAAAACCATGGGAATGGGTATCGCGCTTACCCCTTGCGGGATACGCGATACCTCACTAGAACCGCACCAAGAACAACGCGCACATGCAGTGCCACCACCTGTCTTCAACGACGCACAGGCGGTGCCGGCCGTGAAGATGTAAAATTGTTAACACAAGCAAAACTTGATCATTTCCTTGGATTTAAATGATTAAGAATGATTCTAATAGGTGTTATGATTGTTTTTGGTAGGATCTTGGTGATAAAAAATGGTGATATGGAAGGAAAGACAGCATGATAATGATGACGCTTTTGCCAAAAGGAATGCGGGATGCATAGCCACACTACGAGACTGTGGACTCCTAAAATTCTTCCGGACTCCCAGTATGGTATCACACGAGCGGTTGTTTGAGAATATACTCCGGATGTGGAATCCAGAGCAACAACACTTTGAGGTTAGCGCTCATATTCCGATAGTAGAGGTAGAGGATATCTATTTCTTTACTGAAATTTCGAGATGGGATGCCCCCATCTCAGTGACAGTTTCCTGAGAGGGGATATTACCACATAAGAGTTGATAAACCGTCACTGTATCCCAGGGATGAGGACATCAGGGAAGAAGATCCCCATAAAGGCAGTGATAGACAGACCTCTACGAACTGTCTTGTTTATGATGCAAAGAGTGGCGGGAAGCCAAGGAGTGCATCAGGATTCTAGGGCACACATGCTATATGCCATAGAGGCCATGGCACCTATAGTATTCAACTGGGTGAAAGCCCTACTTCCAATATTCAAGGATCAGCTGACTAAGTGTCGACAGGGGAAACTGAAGCAGTTCGGTTTTGGTTCCATTCTAGCCTGCTTATTCTTCAAGAAGGTACCACAGATGAGACCCCAGGTGGTCTTCATAGAGCTGAGAGTGTGGGACCCTCGCATGCAGAGGTGGGTCCAGATTATGGCTCGTACTGGAGCGAGTAGAGGGAAGGTGAAGTTCGGTGACCCATTCTTCAGATGACTCAGAGATCAGATCCTCATGGTGGAGGATTATGCTTATGCAGGTACATACTTCAGTGGAGACCCTAACCTACCGCTCCCATTTGGTGGACAATGGGGTGATATTGATAAGAAGCACGAAACCCTAAAATGGAAATAATGTTTTTATGTTTTTTAATGTTTTATATTTTTTATTTTAAGTAACGAGACCTGAACATTTTCATGCAAACGTTGGAGAAGCACGACCTAGGGGAGTTTCCCCATTGGACAGATGGGCTGAAGCCCTCTTTGTACAGCAGGGCGATTATGTGACCAGGGAGTTAGAGGAAAACCTAGAGAGGTTGACTTTAGACATCCCCGATGCTTCCATTGATGACCTCCCTCTAAGGTATCGGAGACCTACAATGAGAGTACTGGGTCGGTTTAGTAGACTGCTACGTAGAGCATCCCAAGAAGTGATGTGCTACCACAAGCATCACTAGACAGTGTATGCATGATGTATCTATTTAAAGCTGATAGCTTAAGGATTTTGTATGGTGATTTTTTCTTGAAATCCTACGTGCTTCAGATGGGGTCTCGTGACCTATTTTTTTAAAACATATATATATATATATACTTTTACCTCATGTTTATATGTCTCAAATGGTGGATGTATTTTACATGAATTTTATGTGTCTTTAATTGTTTATTTACAATGAACCATGTTTGATTTTAACGTCATGAATGGGCAATATGCCAATCTAGGATGTAATTAGCTAATGAGTCAGCAACTGCATTATGTTCCCTAGGGATATGCCTATAAGTAATGGTTTCAAATGACCTTTCTAACAAGCGTACCCTCCAGAAGAGGCAGAGAAGTACAGGATTTCTAATGGTATAAACATGGTTTAGATGAAAAAACACGAGTTGTGAGTCCATCAAGACTACCATATTGCGAACATCTTGGGAGGTAGCTTCAGTCAGAAGACCTATGACTACTCGATACTCAACGAAGTTGTTGGTAGCAGGACCAATACAAACCGCTCCTGAACTGACCAAATCTTTAGCCGGGGAATAGAGGACCCAAGCAGGTGAGGCAAGATTCAAGGTGTGGCAGCAAGCACCATCAGCGAAGCCATAGAAAGCCATCTGCTCTGCATGACCAAAAAATGGTATAAATAGATGCAGACACTAAACTCAAAACCATATTGAAAATACTAAAATCACATTGGAAGTCAAGCAATATACATATATACAAAATACTATCCAAGATAGACCTAGGTATAGTACCTCTTCAGGTACAACCCATTGCGACGTTTCCCTAAAGGGATTCCATCATAGTCAACGAGCTCGTAGGCCCCTTTCTCTAAAGATTTAGAAATGATGAAAGGACCGTACCACATGGACTCGAACTTTCCTTTCCCTAGTTTGTCGTATCTCTGGTCGTAAGTAAAAACTAGGTCACCCTCGTTAAAGGCATGAGGTTGGATAGATTTATCATACTGCGTCTTGATGCGTTTAATATGTGCCTCATTAGCCAAGGCAGCATCTCTTCGAGTCTCATCAAGGTTGTTCAAATACAAAAATATTGCTTCCTCTGTGGAAGTGTTTGGGAGAAGTTCGACGGCAAGTTGTAAGGATGGAATCTGACATTGAATTGGTAAGACAACTTCGAGTCCATAGACAAGCTGGAAAGGTGTAAAACCAGTAGCTGTTTTCACTGAAGTACTATAACCCCAAAGAGTAGAGAAAATAATGTGGTTCCTATTGGATTTATGGTCTCCAACCATCTGATGAAGCATAGTTTTCAAAACTTTGTTAATGGCCTCTACCTGACCATTAACTTGTGGATAATATGGCGTAGAGTTTTCATGGTGAAAATCTAGCTTGGCACTCAGTTCCTCCATCATTTAATTACAGAAATGTGATCCATGATCAGTAACAATGGATTGCGGAACTCCAAATCTAGCTATGATATGATTGAATAGGAAGAGAGCGGTAGTCTTACCATCTTCCACATATGTAGGCATGGCCTCAACCCATTTTGTAAAATAGTCAATGGCTACGATGATGTAACCATGCCCCCCGGTTGAGGTAGGATTACAATGCATATAATCAATCCCCCATTTGAAAAATGGGCCAACAAAAATGACAGGGTGTAGCAAAGTAGGATGTGAGCACTTTTTGGGATAAAAATGTTGACAAGGTGGGCATTTCTTAACAGCCTCATGGCAGTCTTTAAAGATTGAAGGCCATAAATAGATAGCATGAAGGATTTTCTGGACTATAGCCATCCTAGATAAATGACCGTCACATGCTCTAGAGTGGCAACCATTCAACACATGTTCAGCTTCCTCATGGGTGAGGAATCACTGGAGAATAGAATCAATCCCACGTCTATACAAGGTATCATTCAGGATGAGGTAGTATTTCACGTGGTGATGGATATGATGGTGATCATCATGGGATAGATTTGGCTGAAATATTTGTGTTTGGAGATAAATAAGCAAATATCCATACCATGGATCAGTTGTGCTTGTCAGGAAAAGAAATTCATTGGGAAATGAATCACTAGGCTTAGATTCCATCGCAGCATAGGGAAGATCACAAATGAGCTCAGCAAAGACCAAGGATTTCTTTGATGTGGCTTTGGCAAATTCCAGATCAAACTCCTATAGTATGACTATCCATAGGGAGTACTTACCCCCAAGAACCTGACGAGTCAGGATGTAATACATAGGGTTTTGGTCTGCCAATATAGTGGTTGTGCAGAGCAAAATGTAGTGACAAAATTTTTGTACAGCAATGACTGTGGCCAATGCTAACTTCTCCATGCATGAATATCGAGTTTCAGAATCCATAAGATTGTTACTAGCATAGTAACTCACGTGCTCCTGACCGTTGGGATTTTCCTACACCAAAACAATAGCGATGGTAGCAGTGGAGGCAGCAAGATACAAGAGAAAGTCCTTTGAATAATCCAGGGGGTGTATCATGGGTGAATGAGTCAAAGCATGTTTGAGATTTTTAAAGGCTCATTGGGCTTGGTCATCCCAAAATAATGGAGTGTCCCTCTTGAGGAGACGCATATAACCGTGCGTTTTCTCTGCAAAATTACACACGAAATGGCAGAGGAAGTTTTCCTTCCCTTGAAAAATTTGGAGTTCGAGAAGATTGGTTGGGGCTGGTAGAGCTAAAATGGTGGCAATTTTCAAAGGGTCTATTCGGATGCCATCCTTAGAGACTGCAAAACCTAACAGACGTCTCGTCTCAACACAAAAAACACATTTATGTGGATTGAGCTATATATTATAATGACGACATCTCAGGAAAATATCTGTAAGATGACCAAGGTGGTACTCCCATTGCTGTGAATGAGCCGAGAGGTTGTTAAGGTATGGTTCAACAATATGTTTAATATCATGAAACACATAAAACATCGCACGTTGGAAAGTGGCTCCAACATTTTTCAAGCCAAAAGGTAAATTCCTATACGCAAAGGTTCCCCATGGGAAAATGAATGTCGTCTTGTCCTGATCGGTGGGTAATATCTCAATCTGATTAAAGCCAGAAAAGCCATCCATAAATGAGAAGATGACACTTCCAGCACAGTTGTCGATAATCTGATCGATATGTGGAGTAGGAAAGTTATCCTTGGGACAAGTTTTATTCAAGTCTCTAAAATCAGTACAGACTCTAATGGTGCCCTTATTTTTATTTACAGGGAAAATGTTCAATACCCATTCCGTCAGGGGTATGGGATAAATAAACCCAACTTTGAGAAGATTCACTATCTCAGCTTTAATAGCTGTGGCCTTCTGTGGATGGACTTGCCTTAGTTTTTTCCTAACAGGTTTAGCTGTGGGATAGGTTTTAATTTCATGGACCACAATGGATGGGTATATCCCCGACATTTCTTCATAAGAGCAAGAAAAATATCACATAATTCTTTGAAAAGTGCCTTGTATGTTTCAGATTCATTTGCCGAGTAGTTCTGCCCAACGTGAACATGCTTGATGGTACCAAGCTTGGCTGATATGTCAATCGGACTTATCTGAGTAATGTTGCAAAGGTTTCCTTCATAATATATGTCTTGAAACAATATAGGAATTTGAGGTTCTTTGACAATATCAATGGAAAATAAGGATTCAAAATCATGGTTAACCGAACTGGTGTTGGGGAGGAACAGGGATCTATGATGGTGATCCTCCAAAATGGACTCATTCGTATTCATAATCTCCATAATGGACTCGTTGGAAGGAAAAATCTTAGAGAGATAATCCAGAATAGGAAGAGATGGTTCTAACCAGTAAGGTAGGTGGTAAGGATCTGAAGCCACCAGATGAAGGTCATCGGTGTGATCATCGGAAAGGGTTTGAATGGTGTTGTACATTTATTCATGTGGACTTAATGAGGTGGACTCAAAAATTTGTTTTCCCTTGGGCTCATAATCAAATGATGCAATAATATTCACTGTCATCGTATCTGTGTTAGGAGGAGTGGACAGAAAAATCCCCATAAGGGATGAATCCTTCAACATGCCTACCCCATTCGACTGGTAAGGAGGAGGGGACTGGATTAACATGGGGATGTTATTAGCTGTAGAGGTCGTAAGATTTGACGTATAGAAATCAAGCTGATCAATGGTAACAATTCTTCCTAGATGTGGAAATTGGACTATTCAGAATACTGTCGAAGCGACAACAGTCATGGCATAAAACCAATTTCTTCGTAGAAGGAGGTTGTAATCTAACGGGGCATCTGCTACTTCTACCTGAATAGAAATAGTTTTTCCCCCAAGCTCGACTGCAAGGGATGATATGAGACCATGGGGCTAGAAACCTTGTCCATTAAAGGCTTTCAAAGTTGTAGGTGATGTTACAAGCTCGCAAGAGCCGATAGCTTTCCAACAAGATAGGGACAAAACCGAAGTTGAAGCTCCTTCGTCTAAGACAGTCCTAAACACTTTCTTTCTGCCTACTTTCATGATGATTTGGAAAGCAAGTTTATGAGGTAGTCTAGACTTATAATTCTCGATATTGAAATGAATCAAATTAGAATTGTCCGGGTCTAAAGCTCCTAACGTAGTTAACATATTTTTGCATTGTGTAGGACAACTTTGGAGCACTTCCAAGGTATAAATTGCACATGGTGCCTGAGCGAGATCTTCAAATACATTATAAAATTGAGCAGCTCGGGAATTAGGGTTAAAAACAGCCTTCCTAAGGGTACTCTTGGGTGGACGCAAAATCTGATCGAGAGTAGGCTTGTTGATGGTTAGGGGGACAATAGACGAGGATTCGGGAGAACCAATAGAGGGATATTTCCCTAAATAAGAAAGGTCTTCTTTATTGTCTATGGGTTTGTCATAATTCTGACTTCGGTTTTGCAGAGTAATGGTATCCGAGGACATCATACAAATTTCCTCTGACAAACTAGTGTTTCCCTGATTGGACATGTGGTCTATCAGTTATTGTTGAGAGAGAAAAGGATCTGTGAGAACTGTGGGTGCGATATTTGTTTTCAAAAATTGGGTGATTTCATCCTAGCGGGGACACTCTTTTGTGAAATGGTCACCTCCGCATAGTAGACATGGATATTTTTATTTTCTTTTCCTTTTATCGTTATCATTGTTGGTTGGTTTTGGGTTCTCCTATAGGTTTCCAAGTTTTTTATTTTTATTTTTACCTTTATTTTTATTATTTCCAAAGGTTTGAATAATCTGAATAGAATTATCCTTAGCGAAAAACTTGGTAGTCTAAGGAGTAGGCGTGGCAGTCGAGAGTTGCTTGGCAGGTTTTGCTGCTGACAGGGACTGGATTGAACCAACAATCCCATCAATAGGGACTTCTACTGGTGGCTTTGCATGATCAGTGCTTGGGCAAGGAGCTTGAGGAATCAAGTCATATAAAGTTCTGGACTGGGATTAGACCAAGTCTAGATACTAGGCTCGACCAATGCCTTGCTCTTCAGTAACGAAACCGCCCATAGCCACATATCGGGAAATCAGAGGCAACAATTATTTGGTAAACCAATCAGCTAATAATTGATCCAGAATAGGAGCCTTAAAAATTCTTCTCCACCTTCTCCACTCATGGATATGATCGGATATGTGGGTGGATGTGTTCCATTGCAGAGAAGTTAAGACATCAGTACCTATTTCATAACGAATAGGAAGTAGAAAGTGAGTAAGAAATACAGTTACCAACGAGCAAAAATCCACAAATGAGTGTTGTGGAAGTTCAATATACCATTTCGCGGCTCTACCGGTTAAAGTTTGCTGAAAGAGTCTTAAACGAACTAAATCGTCCATAAGGGAGTTTGAAGAACACCACAGATGGAATGTCATGACATGGTTTTTCAAATCATCTCCCTGCTTCCCATTGAACTTTGGAATGCATGATGGTAACTTTACCAGAATGGGAGGCCACGAGGGGTTATGTTGGATGGGGTCATTAATCAACTTGGAAAAATTAGGCAAGTGCAAAGTTGCTAGGAAAGGTAACTGACGGTTAGGTTGCACATACTGGTAATATTGATATGGAATATAGTTACAAGTAGGACTGTAAGTATATTGATAGACAGGTTGTTGTGACGAAGAACTACCAAAAAATCCACCTGCAGGGGGTTGATTTTTGGGATCAGGACCGTTAGGACCACCATGACCATTGGGACCACCGAGACCACCAGACCTTCAAGGAATCTAGGAGGTAAACCTCTAGAGCCTCTGGAACCACTAGGAGGAGGGCCACTAGACACTCCATGGCTATTAGGGGGAAAGCCACCAGGCCTCCCAGGACCACCAGGACCATTAGGACCATAAGGAGGAAAGCCACCAGGCCCTCTAGGACCATTAGGCCCCTCATGGGGAGGACCCCCATAAGGCGGTCCTCTGGCACCTCCCGTAGTATGTATGGGTATCCCCCCCATAATTGGCATGTAGGACCAGTTAGGTTGCCCCCATGGTGTGAAATTATTACTAGGATATGGAATTCCAGCATAAGGCATTCCTATAGGATTGGGTGGATAATTAATGTTCCCTATAGGTATTTGATTTGTTGTATAGCCATAACCCCAAGAGGTTTGACTGGTTACAGGTTGTGCCCCCAAGGGATGGCCTAAACTAGATGTGGGAATAACCACATTAGTGTGGGTGGGAGGGACATAAACTATAGATTGCTCTATACTAGAGGTCTATCCTTGAATAGATACAATTCTGGTGCTAGATAACGTAGGTCGTGCTGGGGGTTTCCCCCCGGCACTAGAAGGTAATGATGAAACATGAATTGAAGGTTTGGCCCTAGGTGCGGAAGACTTGGGAGGACATAATATGGGAGTTGGTGGGGTTGGTAGTTTGACCTGGGTTGTATGGTGTTATTGTATGATCTATAATCAGTTCAATGGGTCTCATAGAATCGACAAGTGAACGATATCCCACAGGAACGACTGTGGAACGTGATGGTGGTGTACCCAATATGTCATCTATTTTCCTTTCAATCTCCTGTGCACAGAGAATGGCTTCGTGGTATTGTCTACATTCTTCTTCATCTGGAGAAACTTCTTTAGAAAAGTTTAAACGGGTGCCAAATGAGGCAATGGCCTATCCTATAGAGGTATCCCAAAATGGAGCATTGGGACCATAATCCAGATGGGTAGTATCATCAACATGACCTTCTGTGGGAGAATGGAACGAAGTATTACCCTAAGAAGTTTGTTGGACCAAGGGAGGAAAGTGTGAAGGATATGGTCCTCTGCTTTATGCAACCACATTATCTCCCACTTGGGAGGTGGTAGCAACTCCTTGGTAGATAGCTTCCATTGGATTTTCTCCTGAACCAGGAATAAAATCGAGTGGCAAGCCCCATACTCTTCTAGACTATCTTAGCTCAGCTGGTTTGTACAGCTCCTATCTAACCTAGGGTCTGAAAAACTAGAAAACACACAAAAAAAATTCCCCACTCAAGCTATAGGTCAAACAAGCAAACTTAAAATGACAGTAGGGGTTCAGATAGTCAGGTCTCTCACCAGGATGGTCAAGAAGGTGCCACTCATGATATAGCTCAAGGGTGTGTGCGTAGTAATATCCCTGAATGTTATTTTCAATGTATGGCTCCAAGCAAGATGGCCAAAGGGATTTCCTTAGATGGATAAGGTATCCTAGTGGGGTCTCCCGATATACGCAAGGTACGTGGGAGCTCAAATCGGTAGTAGTGATGTCTAATGCATAACCATACACAAGGGTCCTTCCGATATAAAACTGAGTACATGAAGCACCTTTCTATATACCTCAAGGGTACGTGAAAGGCCATTCGATTACCGATGGTATGTGGAAGAACCGCGTGAGTCCCGGGATGTAATGCGGATGAGTAATGACAGCTCCTACGCTTAACGACGCCCGAACACGTCTTTAACCTATCACTCAAATTGCTATGTAAATTTTAACCTATAACTACCATCAATTTTAAAGTGGACGGTTAGGTGAATGCATGGAGTTTTGACAGAAAAAGTAAAACCATGCAATATGCATATGCAAATATCTCACTTTACCATTCAGTATGCCTACCTATGGGAGGGAAAGTGAGTATTTTCTTTTGATTCAAAACCAAAAATATTTCCAAACAACAATATTGAACACAAAATCAAAGACAGGAAACACTTTCCAAACTCATTTCTCTTTTCTGAAAGCAGTCAAAAGGGAAGGAGTCTCTTTTCTCAAAAGAAAAACAAGCAGCACACTATATGCATATGCACTCTATTTTTTTATTGTTCTTAAAGCATAGACATATGTAACTTAAAACTATAATATTTTTTTTATTTTGATGAGACAGTATAAATGCAAAAGCGACAAAAGAACATAGAGAACCTAAAATCTTGTTAGGCCAATAAGAGATCCAATGTCTTATGCTCACTAATGATAATGACCTAATCTCCGTAAAAGAATTTCTTTTTAAAACAAGCAAAAAAAAGTCTTATATGGGAACAAAAAATGAAATCAAGATGCTAATTAAATGTTTTTCTTTCAGTCTATATAATCGAAATAAAAGAGAGCTCTCTAACACCTAAGCTTTCGAAAAATAAATCCTTTCACAAAGACAACCAACAAGCATAGATAAAAATGGACAATCAACAAGCCTAATCTAGCTTTTGGATTCTTCAAACAAATCTATATTTTACCACAAGCATTAGATTCTAACACACAAGCTTGACAGTGCAGGGTTGAAAGCAAATCAACTCAATTTTTTTGTAAAAAAGGAGAAAAAAAGTTGTCTTGGAATAAGGCCTACCTGGCACCGCGCTGGAGGGGTCTTGACAGAGCGTTTCTAGCCTAGCACCGCTTCTGGATAATAGGACTCAAGCAGTGGCACCATGCATTGCTAATAGGGTTCAGGCGATGGCACCGCTTCTCACTAACAGCATAAGAGAGGTTCCCTGTATAAATACAAAACACAAAGGAGAACGACATATCAAGTTAGAAGAAGATCAGATCAAGGTAAAAAATGATAGATTGAGAGTATAAAAGAGCATAAAAAGTTGAAATGCTTTAGATCTGAGCAGATCTGAAAGTTTCAAACCAAAATTCACTGAGTCAGATAGCAGATCTGACTGAAGAGAGTTGGAGATGGAGCCTAGATTCGGACAAGAGTTCAAGAACTGAGGAAGATCATATCAAGTAATATACGTATCTATTCCCCAGTGGAGTCACCAGATTTGTAACCAGGAATATTTCACCTTCTGCGGACAGAAGCTATTCCTCTGGCCTGAATGGTTCAGATCTAGAACAAATGAGTGAGTGACAAAGGATGAATACCTTCCTTGGATGTTGTAGATACCTGGAATGACGCTTTGATAGTGAACCTATGTACTTGAAAATATATCAAACATGCAAACACATCAAAGCTACCAGAAAATCATCTACTTATCCATGTTAATGACTAAGGAACCTAACAACATGTACATGTGAAATCAAAACAATAGTAATGTGGGATGGAAATCAGCTTTGCATTAATATTTATGGAGAATTTTACAACCAATCAATACTTAGTGTCAACATGCATCTCCATGAGACAAACACTTCATCCCCATAAGCTCCAACTTTGCTCTCTATGCTCTCTAATGGCTTGGGCCAAGTGGTCAATCCAACAGCATAACAATACCTCTATAGTTCTCCCTCTCAACCATGGACATGAGCTTGTATTTATAAGGCTCAATGGATAGGAATGGTTGAGAGATTTGTGGATGAGGTGGCCTCTAAGATCCTATGATGGGGGATCTTGAGCTCAACTGACCCACAATGATAGGGATAAGGGAGGACACAAGGCTCATGATCTAGAAGCCTCGAGAAACTTCTCTATTTCCCATTTTACCCAGGGTACCACTTTTCTCCTCTTATGACAAAGCGGTTTAGATGAGAAATTCTTATGGACTAAAGGCCATAGGTGGTGGCACCGCTTATGGAAAACATGATGAAGGCGGTGTGAGCAAGGTACCGCTCATGGTTCACAAGGAAAGTGTAGTGCTGAGTATTTTCATGTAGAATTGACAAACAACATGGGTTTCCACTCCAAGTGCTGGGATTAAGGGAAAATATGTAAGTCAAAGGTCTTATCACATGGTGGTGACAGGATTTGGGTGTAACAGTTTGAACAAGGTGTCACAAAAATATAATTTTCTTTACCCAAGACAGATCATATTTTATAGAAAGTAGTGACAACTGAAAGACTTTCCACCATGGATAGATTCTATGGATACAACTAGATAAAGGTCCTTCCTTCCTGAAGACCAAGAGAAAACAAATTTTACTGCACCTTGGGGTACTTTCATGTCTACCAAAATTCCTTGTGGGTTAATGAATGCAAGAGCTACTTTCGAAAGAGAAATGGACATAGTGTTTGTTGAGGAGAAGGATAAATTTGTGGTGATTTATATGGATGACATTACAGTATTTTCTAAATCTGACAGGGACCATGTGAAATATTTGGAAAAACTAATTTTAAAGTGCATGAGGCATGGCATTTCCCTCAACCCTAGGAAGTCAAATTTTTCTATGAAAGAGGGAAAACTATTGGGTCACATTATTTCCAAGGATGGAATCAGAATTGACCCAGATAGAGTGAATTCCATTTTGAAAGTGGAGGATCCCAGGAGTAAAAAGGAAGTACAATATTTCATTGGGAAGGTAAATTTGTTGAGCAGGTTTACCCCTAGTTTTGCTGAGATTTTGAGGAATGTCACAAACATGTCGAAAAGGGATAATGAGATTAAATGGACTGTGTATGCTAGAAAATATTTTAAATATTTTAATAAATGAATCACTAAAGCCCCAATTTTAGTATATATTGATTTTTCTAAATATTTTCTAGTTTTCTCATATGCATCTGAATGCACAATTGTTGGAGGCTTGTTGCAGATGTTGATCACTCTATCTGCAAGTCAATAAAGATAACATATAGAATGTGCAATATAAATTTTCAACCCAGGGAAGTCTTTTATTACAAAGATAATTCACACTGTTTGTGCATAAACACTAAGTAGCTGATCAATTGGATTAAACATAAACTGTACTACTTATCTTATCAGTCAAACTCCTCTCTTATCTAAACTAATCTAAGTTACTTCTCTAGAAATCCAAAAATGCAATTACTTCCTACAACATCAATCCAACAATTGATTAATCTAAAAATAGGAAACTAGAATTACTTTTGCAGAAAGTTAAAACCTATCATTATTAGACTATATGTAAATCCATCCTCACTAGTTTAATCCAGATTGTCTAAGAATAGGAAAGAACAAAAATTCAAATTAAACAAACTCTAAGCCATAATCTGACTGAAATTAGAAAACCTGAGAAAGAAAAGTAATTAAAGGAAATTGGAGCTGAGCTTGACTGTAGTAACTATTGGCACACATGCATAATAGAAACTAACCTACAAAGTCGACTGCCACACCATGCAATTACAACTTAAAGGAAATGAAAACATTACTGTCAAAAGGGCTTACAATGATAAATCATTTCTGTTGGATCTACTATAAATAATGCAATTATGGAAACTTCCACACCACACAATCAAACAATCAAAACATCTAATTAAATCAACAATCTTGGTGGAAGGCAGGCCCAGCCTTCGAATAGAGACGACAGAACTAACATAGGTTAATACGCAGAGATAAGAAGAATCATTCTAATTATATGAAAATGATAAATTACAAAGTACAACTCTTTGTCACAGCTTACACAATATAATCCAATATCAACCAACCCTTGGCTTAGAATGTTTCCCAATATTTATACATGATCAATCATAACCTTCGCCCACTGATATCGGGCAGCCATGAAGATCTATGATCTTCAGGCTACCCTGTTACAATGAGCTATATAGTAGTGAGTGGAATTGAATGAGAGCATATAATATAGGGAATCTTGTTGTGTGAGCCATTAGTGAATAAACAAAACCAATTTAAGGAATACCTTATCTGTTGCAGCTAAACCTTAAGCAACGATGCACTGTCGCAGCTGAGTCTGTTGCAGCTAATCCTGTTGCATATATCAGTGGAATGATGACCTTTGTTTGCATCCAGTATGTGGGGCTGTGACTGGAGAGTAAAAACTGACAATGAAAGTTCATCTTCTCTTTAAAACACTCAGGATACTACACCTATACTTCTTAAAGCTTGAACTATCTTTATGAAATCACGATGTATTAGAATAATTCAAGAGGCAGAGTTATGTACATAACAATCATAGGCATTAATAAGATAAAACAATAATCAATCATACTTATAAGATTCAAGGCTCAATATGAGAAGAAAACATTTTTCTGGTGCATGGAATGAAGTAAAATAAGGAAAAAAGGGGTATAATAGGTGTGGTAAGAAAGGGGTAATTCCGGACCCAACATCTCCCCCCAACTATCCTATTGCATGTTCTCATACAACAACTCCACTAGTATGAATCTGATTCTGGAATTGTTCCTTGTTCATGAAGAGAAAAAAAATTGTAGGAGTGCTTAGGAGGTTCACTCCCATCCACATATCCCTTGTAGGACACCCAATACTTCCAACACTGCTTCTCTTCTACCTTAGTCAATGAAAATAATCCTTGTATGGCCTTGTCAGCCACCAAATGAGTGGAAATTTAAACTTAAGTCCCAGCCAATGAACTCCACACTCCTTCATACAGTCCACATATCCTCTAACCCTGGGGAGTGTATATTTAAAGTTTTTAAAGAAATAAGGGTCGCTTTTCTTCATGGCTGGAGAGGAAATCTGCCATCTATGTTTACTGCCTTCTAGGGCTAGCTGTTGCTGTCAAGAAATCTGATCAACACAAGTAGAGATGAACTTTTCTTGTAATTCAATCAACTACAAGGTTTTCATGGGATATGCTAGCCACTTTTTCTGAAAAGTAAGGAGAAGTGGAGGGGACTAAGGTTCATTCTGAATCCATAGATTGGAGTTATCCTCATTCTGAGAGACTGTCTAAAAGGCTCTCTCCCATTGCATGTGATTTTGGACAAAACAGGAAAGAACCTCAACTGAAAATCTCTTAGGTAAGGAGTAGGGTTAGAATGCAAGTCCAAAGGACAAGCCATCTCATGCAAATAAAATTCACATAGGAGGTTTTGCTCAGTGAAATTGCTTTCATAAAGGTTTCCAAAAACTGGGCAGAAGGTGTCAAATTATAAGGTATCCCTTCCCTTAAGGATTTTAATATAAACAAAGTTAATTGTTCATACAAAAATATGGGATAGGAGGGATATGGAGCTCTGAAACTCATAAATTCATAGAAGAGGGCACGTAGCTGCGCTTTCTCTGTCTGCATGGACTTGAATTTCTTCAACTCCTTCAACTCTTTTTGTACCTCTTCCCAACGGAGCTTTTGAAACATTAGTTTCTCTGCCCATTTTTCCCTCAATTCCTTAATAGTTTTTCTGTGCTCAAAAAGAGGAACCATTCCTTCCTACCATCTATCCACGTGATCTTTCCATTTCTTTACTTCTACTCTTAACAATGAGAGCTCTGAATTTTCTTCATTATCAGAAACTGAGACAATTTCTCGAGGAATTTTCATTCCTTCTGTAACACCCAATGTTTCAGCCTTCCCTTCTTGAAGTGTAACAACTTCATCCTTGCTAAAAATTGCTATAGTGTTCACCTGTATAGCTTCTTCAACAATCAATTCTGGAGATACCGGTTCTTGTGTGACAGCCTCCTTCTCCATTAGTGCTACAACAATCTCTTTTTATGTAGTAGCTTCAGTAAAAGTGATTGAAAATGTTGGTTCTTGTGTAAAAACATTTTCTGTCACCAATATTGTAGCATCCTCTATTAATGTGGCTGCATCAATAAATGATTTCATGAATACTAGTTCTTGTGTGACAGTATCCTTCTTCTGAGTCTCATCCTAACAACCGTTAGTCTGTACTGTGTCTTCAACATAACATTTTGGGGATGCTGGTTCTTGTGTAAAAACATCCTCTTCCTGTTGAACTTCTTCTTGGATCAGTTTTGTGTCTTGAGACCATTCTAGAGTTTCTTCAAGATCTCCTAGACTTATAATCAAGAATTGTGTCAACCACTGGCCTGAATGTTTCCAATTGAGTAACAGCCTCAACGAGAGTTTCTAAGGGTGTTGGTTCTTGTGTGGAAACATCCTGTCTTTCAACTGTTGAGGTTGTTCCTGGGTGACCTCAATATTCATTGTTTCTCAACTTCCCCAAATTCAGGGATCATCTTGAACTCTGGTTCATCTTCACCCTTCAATTCCATCGCAGGTGCCTCTTTTTCTTCTTCAGTTACTTGTGCAGGTATTTGTGCCACAGATGCCCATACTATAAATTTATATCCTGATTGGTAAAAACTTTCACCACATTATGGGCATACTGCTTTATCTAATTCATCACCCTCCTCTTCAGGAGGTGATCCTTCCAATTGGTATACATCTTCCACCAATGTGTGCAACCTTTTCTCCGCCTGTTTCTTGCATGCTTCCTTCTAGTTTTCCAATTCCTTACGAAGAACCTCCACTTCTTCTTTCAGCAGTCTATTTTCATAAAAAATTCCCTTGTTTTGAGGTTCTTCTATAGCAGGTTCTTATGGAGTAGCCTCTGTTCAGGGTGTCAAAATAGGAAATTCAATATTAGATTCAATCTTTTCACATCTTGCCTGTGTTGCTTCTACCATTGTGATGGATTTGGTTCTTCTTTTCTTTACTGGTTGTGATGCCTATACCACTTCTTTTGATCTTCTTCTCTTCCTCCATGGTATAGGGGTTTCTAACTCTGTAACTAATGTAGAATGAACATCTCCCTCTTTAGTGACCCCCCTTGTCTCTGCCATCTCAATTTCTTCCTCGATTAAGGTTCCTCCGCATTCAGGATAGGATTCAATGGTGAGGATCTCTGCATCTCCTTATGTCATTATAGCTCCCACAACCTTAGTTTCTACTGTTGCAACATCCAATGTTGTTTCAGTTTCATCTTCTGCTGCCAGAGCTTCCACATTGTCTATTATTTCCATAGGGTTTTATGTTGTTTCATCCTCTACCTGTTCTTCCACTTGATTAATTGGGTTATTTTCTGACACTATATCATCTCCCCCCAACTTAATTAGAGGGACTCCGATCCTCCTCCTCTACTTCCACTCCCCCGAAATTTGTAGGTGCCTCTTCTTCATCTTCTATTGGGACACCACCCAAAAGTGCAGGTTCCTAAATTATCTGAGGCTGACTAGTGAACTGTTCCCAGGTTTGGTTTTGTTCTACTAAGGCCCGTACGATAAGCAGTTTAATTAGTTCGTGATGGGTGAGAGAAGAATATGGGTGTCGGGTTGATCTTACAAACCTCACCATATGATATAGGTCTTTAAACAAATAAAATGGGATGTTGAGTAAATCCTTGTGGCGTAAATGAGATAGTAGAGGAAACTCGGAGAAATACACAGTCTAATACCTACCTTCACATGTGATGTACTTCTTCAGGAATATTGCCACTTCATTCCAAGGGTGAGGTAGTGATTTTAGTGCTATCCCTCGCTTCGCTTGGCGAACTTGTTCACCAGCTACCAGAAACTCCCGCATTGTGGGTTCTTCTTCCAAACCAGGTTCTTCCCACATGAGGAAGACCAGTAACCTCAACCACAATCTCCTCAGTAACTTCTATGCATAGACCTCTGATTTCTAAATAAGTTTCTGTCAAATTTAGAGAAAACTGCAGAGTTGTTTCTTGATGAAAACCATTTAAGCATTGAAAGAACTCGGTCCAACTAGCTGCTTCAAAAATGGAAAAAAATATTTACGTTTCTATGTAGGGCCTCCATTTCTGCAGGTTCATACCAGGACGGGATACCCATATTGTCTCTCTTTCTTAATTCTAGTGTGAACTTAATGAATTACAGGCCCATAAATAGAAGTTACAACATAGGAACATGCAACGAACAACTGAGGTCGAGGTTGGATAAATTAGGAAAGTTATTACAGTTATGGGCAGGGAATAATGGGAAAGATTTAGCATAGTTTAGGAAAAAGGTGATGTTCATGTGATAAGCTCAATTACCCATTCAACAGTGCTGATTGACAGTTAAATGAGTACGGGTGTAATGGCGGGTATAAAAAGGTAAAGTATGATTGATATTGTCAAATCCAATTTATACCTAATCATGTAGATGGTCAGAATATGTACCTTCACGATACAAGGTGCACCGTGAATTCCCATAATAGTTCAACAACCATCAATTCAAAACATAATTAAGCACATGCTGCTATGATCTCATCCTCAGTGAATTAAGAACTGTCTTTTTATATTTGATGGAAATATAACTAGAGTTGTGAGGTGGATCGAAACACAACAAAGTCAAGGAAGATAGAATTTGTGGCCTAATCTAGAGGAGTCGTAGTTGTTTTGCTAATAAATCTAGAGGAGTCTAAGCTGCTTTGCCAATAAATATGGAGGAGTTGCAGCTGCAAATATAGGGAAATCAATGAAACTTAGCACAAGTGCAGCTACGAGAATAAAACGATAGGAAAAATTTACCGGATTCATAGCTACGGATATAGGGGAAATCAACGAAAATTCGTAGAGTCACAGCTGCAAAAAGTAGGGAAATTTACGGAATTTTGTACAGTCACAGTTGCGGAAAATAGGGAAATATGTAGGATTTGGCAGAGTCACAATCGCGAAAAATAGGAAAATCTGCGGGATTTGGCGGAGTCACAATTGCAAAAAATAGGGAAATCTATGGGATTTGGTGGAGTCGTAGGTGCAAAAAATAGGGAAAATGGGAAAATTGTAACAGAGTCACAGCTGCAAAAAAAGGGAAAATGGAAGGTTTTAACGGAATCACAGCTACAAAAATGAGAAAATGGCATGTTTTAACGGAGTTGTAGTTGCGAAAAATGGGAAAATGGTCAAAATTTTAACGGAGTCGCAGTTGTGACTGAATTATTCATCATTCATTTTTAAGGATCTCTTTCGAAACAGGAACATGAATTAAGGTGGTCACAGTCATTAGGCCCAATCATGACCGCTTCTCATTAAGTTCGTTCCTACACATATTATTCAAAGAAAACTAGTCAAGCGTAGAGGAAAACAAAATAAAAATAAAACAAAACATCAATTTATTTATGTATAAATTCCTGTGTGGAAATCACAGTGTAGTTTTAACAATTGACAGGGACAGAGAAAAATTCTTGTCTTTGTTTTAACTAGTATCCTTGATCAGCTGCGACATGCGAGAAAAATGCGTCCCTTGAGATTGACTTGTAATACAGTTGCAATATGTGACCATTGGAAAATAATGGTGTATGATCTTCATCAATAGTGACCAAGTGGACTATGCCATTGTCAAATACCTTGTCTATCTGGTATGGACCCAACCATATTGTTCGAAGCTTCCCTTTGAAGTCCTTCTTGAACCTAGAATCATATAACAATGTCCAGTCTCCTTCACATAAGATTTTCTTCTTCAAGAACTGATCATGTCACTTAGATCATTGTTGTTGAATTAATTCTATCTGATGTACAACAACTGTGTGTTTTTTGTCGAGTACATTTAATTGGTTCAATCTGTTCCTCTGAGCTTCTATTAAATCTAAGTTTTTCTCCATATTTGTCCTTAAGGTTATGATTTCAAATTCAATAGGAAATACAACATTCTTACCATACACCAAGTCATAAGGGGAGAATCCCATAGTATTGCGCCAAGTAGTGCGATATTCCCAGAGTGCCTCTAGAATTCTGTTAGCCCAGTCTCTGTGATGGCCCTTCTGACTATTTTTGTGAGAATAGATTCAATCACTTTGTTGGTACTTTCCACTTGGCCATTGGCTTGTGGATAATAACGTTAAGTTATTCTATGCTGAATATGATACTTTTGTAACAGATCTTCCAGTTTGTGGGACACAAACTGTAGTCCTCCATCTGTGACTATCTCCTTGGTTACCCTAAAACGAGTGAATATTTATGCATATAGGAAATATATTACAACTTGATCATTGACCTTGACCAAGGCAATGACCTCCACCCATTTTGTCATATAATTGGTGCAAAATAAGATGCAAATTTGTTTCTTCGAGGGAGGTTTGATGGGCCCAACCAAATCCAAGGCCCATTTGTCGAAGGGTTCAAGTACCAGTTGTGGTTGAAGGGGAATCTTGTCTAATCTATTGAGTTGGCCCATCCTATGATAGCTATCACAATCACGTACATACTTCTTCACATCTATGAAAATTGTTGGCCAATAATAACCCATTGGTAATAACTTATGACCTGTTCATTTGTCAGCAAAGTGTCCCCCACAGGGCTCGTTGTGACAAGCCTTTAAGATACTGAAAATTTTATCCTCTCTTACACATCTCATGATTTCAATATCAGGGCCTGTGTAGAAAATATGACCATCTATCCAACAGTACTTGGCACTTTGTTGGATCATCTTCCTTTTCTCTCTCCTTGAGAGATGTGCTGGGATCTTTCATACAGCCAAATAGTTAGCAACATCTGCATACCAAGGGGAATGAGCTGATACTGCAAACAAATGTTCATCTGGAAAATAATCTTCAACTAGCATGCTATCATCACTGTTAGTAAAATGAGATAAAAAATCAACAACAACATTTTCCGTTCCCGGTCTGTCAATAATCGTAATGTCGAACTCCTGTAATAGTAACAACCATCTAGTTATCCTAGCATTTGTAATAGGTTTGTTCATTAAATACTTGATGGATGAATGGTCACTGTGCACAAAAGTGGGGTATCTAGTGATGTAGGGTCTAAATTTATTGATGGAATAGATAATGGCTAAAAATTCATTTTTTGTAACAATGTAATTGATTTCAGCATGGGCCAAGTTTTTACTGATATAGTAAATTGCATATGGGGCTTGACCATCCTGCTGTCCCAGCACTACTCCAATGGCAGTTTCAGAGGCATCAGAATAAATATGGAAAGGAAAATCCCACTGATTGGCCCCCCTTAAGATAGGAGTTGTAGACAACCTCTTCTTAAGTTTAGTGAACGTTTTTTGGCATGCATCATTCCAAATGAACTGTACATCCTTCATCATCAAAATAAATAAAGGAGAAGCTAGTTTGGATAAAATTTCTATGAATCTTCTATAATAACCAACATGCCCTAAGATGCTACGTACCTCTTTCTGTGTTCCAAGAGTGGGTATGTTTTCAATTACCCTAATTTTGGATTGATCTACTTGGATACCATTAGCAGAGATAAAGTGCCCCAGAACTACACTGTCGCTCATCATCATGTGACACTTTTCAGTGCTAAAAGATAGCTAGGTTTTCTCACAGCATGTTAAAACCATTTCTAAGTTTTTCAGTGCCTCCTCAAATTCATTGCCATAAGGTGTAAATTCACCCATGAAAATATCCATACTGTCATTGAACATCTCTGAAAAGATGCCAATCAAAACTCTCTGAAAGGTGGCAGGTGTGTTGCACTTATCGAAGGGAATTACCCTATATGTAAAGGTAGCCCAGAGATAGGTGAAAGTGGTATTATCTTGGTCTTTAGGAGCCATATGGATATGGTTGTACCCACTAAACCCATCTAGGAAGGAAAAAAATTTCTTCCCAAATAAGGTATCAAGTACCTGATCGATGAAGGGCAAAGGGAAATGGTCTGTTGGCAGGGGTTTTGGGCAAGCGAGTTGCACAGCGTTGCAGTAGCTACGTAAAATCACGCGACACCGTGCAAGGCCAAATCAGCACGATGGGCAGAGAAATAATTGTTTTTGAATATTAATGTATTAATTGACCATGTTTTGTGGACATAGGTCATTAGTGGTTAGAAGTTAGTTAGAAGTGGGTCTTTGATGTAAAGGTGCAAGCCTATATATAGAGCTAGTTTTGCAATTGTATAGGGGAGACACACTTAGATATAGATGAAGGACACAATCATAGGATTGTATGAAGGATGAGATTTATTGCGATCTATCTATGGTTTTGTTGAGTATTCCATTTTGGGAAATCTATGATATGTCTGTGTCGGATATTGAATTTTGGGATGTAACCGATCTCTTGCTGTGGAAAAGAATTATCATTTTTGGATCTGTTGCAGAATTAATATGACATAATGGTTGTTACATGAATATTGTCTTGTTTTTTCCTATTTTCTCTATTACAATATCAATAGGAAGTGTGTTGAATCTATTATGAATTACTGATGTTTCTGTAATAATCTGATGATGTGTTCTATCCTGCTTCTGTCATAAATATGTTAAATGATGAATGAAGTTGTTTCATGGTTGATACTTCTAAGATGACACTGCTACGATAAATGAATGATGCAATCTATTAGATATGTAGATGTGTAGATGAATCATGAGGACTATCTTAGTTTTGTGATATGATAGTTATGATATCGAAGTCACGGATGCCATATCTTCCCTTCCTACTTCTGGAAACTTGGTTTTGACAGCTCTCCCTCAAACATCTCAGGTGAGACTTCGTCCACTCTACGGATGTTGCTGGGTAGGGTCAAACCTGTCTATACATGTGCTCAGGGAGATTGCGTTGGTTGGGAATTGACAGAGTGAGAAACCCTGTCGACGAGGCTTTGTTGGTGGTTTTTTGCCAAAAAATGGTTCCATTGCTGGGACCGAGTTGCGATTGAAAGGAGGATATGTTTTGGCATACGACTCGTCCAAATATTGAGGGGTGGTTTGGTCTAAAACTACGAGAGTTTACTGAAGCAGAAAATCAGAATCCAAATATGTCGACAAGCAATTGGTTGGATAGATATATTCAATATGGTCCTCATGAATGGTTCTTCTGTGAGTTCCCTATCATCTTGCATGAGTGGCTGGAAAAGTTTGTTTCTAAGAAGAAAAACTTCCAAGGAGGAGAGCCGACATCTTAGACTTCAGAGCTGATCTAGGAATGACAAGAAACAGACAATAAGGCATTGCGAGTTGTTGAGGTGTGGTTGGACAGTATCTTAGATACATTATCGAGTTCGCAGCTGATACCAATAAGTCATTTAGTGAAGCAGAAAGGGACTTCTTCAACGGATCGCGAGGTATATTTTTGTTGTTTATGTAGCTATCTATTAAACATCTTGTCTACAAAAAAGGTATTCTGAAAATGGACCAAGAGTAGTGGAACTCTGGTGTGTGGAGGATGTAGGAACCATGACAAAAGGGGGAAGATGCATGGAAAGGTAAGGGGTATATGGGCATGATTTTTGGTGAAAGTGTGAAGGTTGCTGAGGAAACAAGTGGTTGTACAAGAGGAGGAGCAATGTTTTGAGAGAAGAGGCAGAGGAAAGTAGAAGGTCCCGCTGCGATCAAAGTGCGATGCCGCAGGGAACAACCACACAGGAAAAATACACCTTTCAGTGAAAACAAGGACAACCAAGCCCATGCTATGCCCAGAAGGATGACATGATCGAAATCCAGCAGTAACATGTCCACACCTCCATACATTACTCCACCACTAGGAAGAAATGCGCATTCTACGTTGGCTTGCCTGACGTGTCAGCAGCAGTCTAGCAGTAGAGCACCAGCCAGAGGAAAAAGGCCTAGAATGGCGGGCGATGAAATCAAGCTACCAATATTTCATGGAAATGGATTTGATGACCAAGAGCAATACTGGTTTCTATGCGAGGTGATCTGGACCACCCGACAGACTGTGGATGAAGATATCAAGAAAAGCCAGCTGGATACCACCCTCAGGGGTCGAGTGTTGGATTGGTACATGCGATTCATGTTGGTTCCTTAGGGAGGTACAATGAAAACATTGGATGAGATATGTAAGGGATTATTTGAAGAATTCAAGAATCTGAAGTCTGAGGCTTTATACATTACTGAATTGAAAGAAATCAAACAATTCTCCAATGAGACAATTTGGTACTTTGATCAACGGTTTAAGATGTTGATGGCTTGAGTTAGCTTCTAGATGAGTGATGTTAAGAAAAAGGAGTGGTTCATCGCCATGCTTGTCCCACATATTAGAAAACCACTAATGCAGCAAAATATTGTGACATAAAGGGAGGCTTTGGAAATCGCGATGAAATTAGAAGCATCGCAGGTATGAGAAACCACAATCGGGATGAACCAGATTCAAGCACAGTTGGTCAATCTGACTCTCCAACTAGAAGATATCAAGAAGGCTAAGGAAGATTATGATGACCTTTGGTGCACCTGGTGTCGTGCAGATGGACACACCGAGGATACATGTCTGACGATCGAAAATTATTTGCTTTCAGGTTCCCTCGAACCCGTTGAGTTGCGCTGGTGTTCAATGGTGCCGCATATGTTAGGTTTATGGGCATTGACATGAGAATTGTGACTACATGTAGAAGATGGTTACCAAGGAGGAGAGTCTGTACTGTACCTTTTGTCGGTTAGTAGGACACGGCGATAAAAAATGTCAAGCTTATGACTTGCTCCAGGAAAGGACATATGACTAATACTTTGTGAAAGGTGAGGACCCTCGAGAAATGCAAGCGCAGCCATAGATGGCACAACTAGCAGCGTAGGTGCAGTATACACTGCCACCCTAGATGCAGTTTATCCTGTCACAACAACAACCACAATTTACGTTGCAACAACAGTTTTCACCCTAGCCACAACTCGTAGAACAACTGCAGTATGCGCCATGACCATAGTATAATTAGGTGCTGCTCATTCAACCTCAGCCACAATAAGTTCAAGCTGCACACTATGTCCAATAATAATCAAAACCCCTGCAGCAACAATTGGCCCAACCTCACTTTCAACAAGGAGGGGTTCGAGGAATATTTCATAGAGGATTCAGAGAACGAGGTCGAGAATCAATACAGTGCTATACCCGTGGAGTATTCGGGCGCTATCAAAGGGAGTGTCCTCATGCATAGTGTACATACTGTGTGGCCAATGAGCATAATGTTGAAAATTTCCCTCGGTTGATTGCAAAGTGGCAGGTTGGAAATATTCCTCAATTGCAGAATGCATAGACTCAGAACCAACAAACGTTCCAAATACAAAACCAACCAATGATGTAGAATCAGATCCCACAACAGATCCCACCATAGATCCCACCATAGACTCAGAATCAATCGATGAACCCACCTATGAATCAGAACCCACCATTAGATCAATCTCATAACCTAAATAAAGGATCGACGGTTGCCACAATTCAAGCCGAACCACAAATGAAGGATGTCGACATTGGGGTTGTCACTCGCGCTGGTGCAACAACTAGAGAAGATGGACCGCAGAAGCAAGTTCGGTTCGCTGTGAAGAAAAACGTAGAATTTGATATTAGGATGGAGAAAGACACCTTCTTCGAGGCCAATCATGCAATCAGGAGAAATCCAGGTAATTTACATGTTATTTCCATGCCATATACTTTTGATCCATGTGTAGAGGCAGGACCATCGTGGCAACATGGTACCTTGCAACAGTTCTTTGAGAGTTGTCTATTGTTGGAAAGGGATCTTGAATCCCTCATCAAGATTGAGAAGTTGTTGTACCACCAAGATAAGACATTTAAAGATTCTGCGGTGAACTCCTTGCAAAAGAAGAAGACAAGCAAGGAGATGAGGATGAACATCTAGATCGGAGACTACGAGGTTGAATCAGTTATTCTAGATCTCGGATCAGATGTAAACATTCTAACCAAGAATACCTAGAAGCTGATGGGGAAGCCGACATTGGGATGGTCACCGGTGCAACTGCGACTAGTAAATCAAGCAAAGGTTCAGCCCATTGGTCACATCTCAAACCTGGTTGTCGATATTGAAGGAATGAAAACACATGCTGATTTTGATGTGATAGAAGTGGTCAAAGATGGAGGTTCCCATCCCGCACTGCTAGAGATTGGGTGCGATAATGATAGCATGGCGATCATCAATTTCAAAAAATGGGTTATGACATTTGAGAACCAGGATTTCAGGGTTATCGCTCCCATGGACCCTCAAGAAGAACGTCGGTATATTGAACCGGTGAGGGATGAAGACTATATCCACCCTACCGTCGATGGTGAACTTGGATGGCACAGCGCTAGTTCTGCTTCCTCTAATTCTGATGATGCTTAGTAAATTGGTAGAATAGGTTGCATGAGGTGTCGTTCAGGAAATGCGGGTTGATTACATAGTCTCTCCGTCTTGTAGCAACTGAGATTGTTGAGTTGCCAATTTATGAAGGGATTCCAACGTTATCATAATTGCTTCGAGAATTTGAAGAGAAAGTGTTTGAGCCACAAAGCGTTGTTGGGGCTCAGACTTTGAAGGTCCTTAATTTTGGCAACTCCGTGGTTTTGGTGCGAAGCTTGTAAGCGGAGTTGCGGTCCAAAATAGTCTTAGGGGCTTCGGGGTTGGGTCGAAGCCCCTCCTTTTGTAAATGTTCCTTAGTTTTTGGGTACCCATGGTTTAAGCCCATGGTATTGTAATAGTGCACTTGTATAAATAGGCACTTATGTAAAGGATTCAAGGAAGCTTTATGTTATGATGATGATGTGATGCGAAGAAGCTAAGGTCTATTTTTGGGTTTAAGGTTAAGTCCTAGCTGAGTGCATGGACGACCTCTGTAGCTGAGTGCGCAGAGAGTTTTGGAAGAAAGGTTCTGTAGCTAAGTGCGTAGATCGAAACTGCATTGTTTTGTAAATTGTTGAATATAAACGCAGTTCTGTGGACGTATCCCCTACACTAGGGGTGAACCACGTATATCTTGTGTTGTGGTGGTTCTTTTTATTTTGTTCTTGTTATGTTTTTATGCATTTGATAAGTGGATGAATGATAAAGTAAGATAATTCGCTAAGTATTAACTTCACTATGAATTCCCAGTTAAGGGTTAAGCAATAAACTATCCTTTTATCTAAACTGTGAAGCTATCTAAGTGAATGTTGAAGCTCTGTACTACATAATTATTTTTTGTTAAGGCTAAAGGTACAGTAAATCCCTCTTTCGCCTGTAGAAACCTGATTCTACGGCACCCCATAGCTGTTTCAGGTGAGACTGCAACTTGTTCGCAGGTTGTTGCCAAAAGGGTGAACACTGCGGGTCTGTTTGTTGGTGCAAAGATAAAAGCATAGGAACCTGGGTCTTCCCCATCCACCCAACAAATTGGTTCCGTTGCCGGGTGAACTAGTATCTGCTTCAAGAGGGATCTACGTCGTACCTGGAGGGATATGTTTTGGAGGCCCTCAGTAAAAGAAATCAGTGACTGGGTTGAAGATACTTAGCTGAAATTTGCTGAACAAGAGAATAAGGACCCTCGTCGTAGCTTAGATGACTTCTTGCAAAGGTACGTTTTTACTGATATTTATGAAATTTTCTTTGCTAGCATCCACATAGAATTGCACCAGTGGTTATCCAGGTTGACAGAAAGAAAGACAGACTTCAAAGAAAATCAGTCTCCTAACTGGACCCCAAAAAGAATTAAGTTGTTGAAAAGTGTGAACAATGCGGTATCAAGAGTTGTTGACTTCTGGACAATGCGATCCTTTAAAGCATTTGTGACGGAGTTCGCCATCGACACACATACATCTTTCAGCGAAGCAGAAAGATAGTTTTTCAAAGGACCAAGGGGTGAGTACCTGAACTCATTAAGTCTGAAAATTAAAATGCTCTTGGCTGAGAAAGGCATATTGCTTATCCAATCAGATTGCTAGATTTATTGCTACTAACCTATGTTTGGAAGCGAAAGTGACTTTGACGAGCAAAGTGGTTTGCTTCGCAACGGTAAAAGATACAAGGGAACTCCTGGATCCTATACCCTAGGCCAGAACACCGATTATACCTCATTAAGTCTAGAATATTCTGAATCTGAAGGAACCCCTTTTGTTGGAAACCCTCCTATAACTCCGCAGCGAAGATCTGTTATCCCTGAGAATCCTTCACAGTCTGAAAGTAACCCTAGACCGAGTAGTCCTGTTGCAGGTCAGTCTACCTCAGTAAGTTCCCTTCCTCCTATTACCAGTCTTCCTCCTCCTCCTCCCCATCCTTCTCCCCCTCGATTCACTATGGCCCATGTGAATGATGATATCAAGCTCCCAATCTTTAAAGGAACTGATCAGAGGATCCAGAGCAGTTTTGGTTCTTATGCGAAGCTGTTTGGACTGCTAAGAATATTATGGATCAAAATACAAGAAGAGCATAGCTGGTCACCTCTTTCAGAGACTGAGCTTTGACCTGGTTTATGAAGTTTTCCAGTACTCAGAACTATACCTTGGATGATATAAAAAAAGCAATGATCAAAGAATTCAAGAAGCCTAAATAGGAGTCATAGTGTATAACTGAACTGAAAGAAATTCAGCAGAAGTGAGGTGAATCAGTTTGGGACTTTGATCAGAGATTCAAGGTTTTGTTGGATCAAGTTAGTTTCACTATTGGACCAGAAAATCATAAAGAATGGTTCATTGCAGCACTATTGCCTCATATCAGGACTCCACTTATGCAACAGAAGGTCGCTGATCAGCAAGAGGCATTGGAAATTGCTATGAAACTTGAAACAGCTCCTGTTGGAGATAATTCTAGAATAGCCCAGATACAGGCACAGTTAGCAGAAATGGCTTTGGAGCTTCGCGACATGAAAAAAGGGAAATATATTCGGGAAGAGGTTTGGTGTACACGATGTAAGACAGAAGGTCATGACAAAAAACAGTGTCTTGCATTAATAAATTATTTGAATACTGGTGCACCGAACCCGTTTAACCCTAATGTCCTATATTGTGAGATCTGTAGAACAACTGGCCAGCATCGACCATAAGATTGATATCTGCTGCAGAGATATGTTCAAGTACCTAAGAATCCCTACTGCAAGTTTTGTAAGTCAGTTGGACACAATGAAGATGAATGTCACAACTTCGACCTCATGAGAGAGCGAACCTATGATGCTTATAGGGTACAAACCGATGCACAAGGCAATGATGGATATGGTTACCATGGTGGTACACCAAGTCGAGGTAATTTCATAGGTCGTGGTCGTGGTGGTATGCCTGGAAGAGGATGGGGCCAGATTATTTGCTATAACTGTAATCAAGTAGGAAATGTAGCTAGAGAATGTCAGAACCCAACTACGACATGTCGATATTGCAGAGCAGTAGATCATGTGATTCAGAAATGCCCACAGTTGATAGCCAATATACAAGAAATAAATGGCACTCCTACTCAAAATGTTCAAATGATTGCTGTAGAGAAAAGACCTGTCCCAGCCCTTAATGTTGTTACAAGTAGTGGAACTACGATGCAGGTGCAGAATAAGGGGAAATAGCCTGACGAGGCTTAGGTCCGTAAGACCCCAGAGAAAATTCCAACCTTCGATGTTGGAAGAGAAAAAGGAACATTTATGGAAGCTAAAAAAGACTTTGCTGATCTGAGAACATCAGTAGAAACTATGCAACAACATCAATAGTAGTTACAGTTTCAAGAAGCTTTGCCGGCTCAAGTAAGTACACTGACATCATTTTTACAGAGTTGTATGAAGCTATTAAGAAATTAGAATGCTTTGAACGAGTTACAGAAAGTTATTTAGTCTTGCAAACCTCAGCGAAGCTCTGATAGAGGAAAAACTGTTAATAGAGTTAGAAGGACTGGAAGATAAATGAGATTGCATACTCAGATAGGAGATTATGACATGACTGATATCATTTTATACTTGGGATCAGAAGTGAATGTCCTAACTAAGCAGACATGGGAACAAATGGAAAAACCTATGCTTGAATGGTCCCCTATACAGTTGAGATTAGCCAATCAGC
Organism: Pseudotsuga menziesii; assembly: GCA_001517045.1. Lineage (NCBI taxonomy): Eukaryota > Viridiplantae > Streptophyta > Pinopsida > Pinales > Pinaceae > Pseudotsuga > Pseudotsuga menziesii. The sequence continues at coordinate 478,027 of LPNX010528259.1, forward strand.
AGAAGATTGTGCCCTTGGGAAGATTCCCTAGTGTACCAGTGGATATTGATGGAGTCAGCACCTTAGCAGATTTTGAAGTCATTGAAATAATTGATGATAGCAACCCCTATCTAGAATTGCTAACAATTGAATCGGCACTAGACAATTATGCAGTAATAAACCTTAAGAATAGACATATGACTTTTGAAGGAAAAGGCTTGAGAGTCATAGTACCGTTGGACCCTTCTCAAGGAGAAAGGTATACAGAGCCAGTTAGAGATGAAGATTAGGATGTTTTGGATCATATTTACAACATCACAGCTAAAGAAGAAGACTATGTTAACCCTACTACTGAAGGTATAATGGATTGGCAGTGTGACAGTTCTTGCATGACTAATTCAGATGAAGGCCTAGAGAATTGGCAGAATCGACTTTATGAGGTACATGGACATCGATGTGCAAGAATTACGAAGTCTATCAAATGGGTTGGCTCACAGACAATAATCTTACCTACTTTTGATGGCTTGACAGACCCAAAATATTTTATTGTACAATTCTTAGAGCAAGTACCAGATTCACAGAAAATGGAGACTCTAGACTCAGTATTCAGAGCCGCAGCTGCCAGATGGTGGAATGGTCATAAAAAGCATATTCATAGTTGGAGAGCTTGTCAAAAGTTTCTTCACCTAAGATTCATGGATCAACCTCAGGAGGTACAAAGTAGATTTAATGGTAAGACTAGCCCTCAGGAACATTTGGAGTAGTGTTATGAAGCATGGAAGCATGTACCTTGTGAAGAATGGGTACACAGGTTTGTACACACTCTGGAACCTGTAGCAAGGAACTGATATGCGAAAGTGGATCTTCACCATGGTACTGTAAGTTGGGTTAGCCTTGTTGATAGTTTTGTGCTCACATTTTATCTTAATGAGTTTTTCCCTGCTTTGGACGCAGCTATCAGGTTGATCCATACTAAGGTGTTTGATGATAAAGAAATAGCCGAGTACCAACCTGATTGGAAGGAACAAGAAGCTAATGCAGTAGAATGCTATAACCTCGCCATTGATGAAGATGATGACCCTCACAACATTAATATTCCTGAGTCAGAAGGACATTGCGAAGTACATGGACCAACAGTCGAATCACCTGAAGTAACTTAGCCCTTGAAAACAAGGAAAGTAAACATTGGATCAGAAGAAATGCCTAAGTACGCTACCATTGGAGATTATTGGGATGAAGAAATGGTGAGCAAAGTGACTGAACTCCTCCATGAGTATTAGGACTTATTTCCGATGAAGTTCTCATAAATGAAAGGTATCCTTGGTGATATAGGAGTGATAAAAATACCTTTGAAAACTGATGCGAAGCCTATGAAGTAGCGCCCTTATAGGCTGAACCCTAAGTATAAAGAAAAAGTCAGAATGGAGCTAGATAAGATGCTCACTGCAAGAATCATTGAGCCTATCGAAGAGTCTGAATGGGTTAGCCCTATGGTGGTACAAGAAAAGAAGACCAAGGGAGAAATCAGAATCTGTGTTGATCTGAGGAAATTGAATTATGCCTGTTTACATGATCCTTTTCCTACTCCCTTTATAGATGAATTTTTAGACAATGTCAGAGGTCAAGAAGTGTATTCTTTTACTGATGGATTTTCAGGTTACCATCAGATCAGAATTGCTCCAGAGGATCGACATAAAGCAACCTTCACTACAAAAATGGGATCTTTTCAGTATACTGTTATGCCCTTTGGATTGAAGAATGCACCTGCTATATTTTCCAGAGTAGTCATATCTGCATTTAAGGAATTTATTCATAAGTTCTTGGAAGTTTACTTTGATGATTGGACTATCTTTGGCTTATTGAAAGATCATATAGCCAGTTTAAGACTTATGCTGGACAAGTGTAGACAGCATCAGATTTCATTGAACCTGAAGAAGTGTCTCTTTTGTGCACCTTTTGGAATTCTGCCAAGTCACATTGTATGCAAGCAAGGATCAATGGTGGATCCTGCGAAGATAGCCATTATTGTGAACTTGCCACCTCCAAAGTTTGTTAAGGAACTTTGCACTACAATTGGTCATACTGGATACTATAGGAAATTCATTAAAGGATAGGCTCAGATTACAGCCCCTATGGACAAGAAATTGAAGAAAGATATTAAGTTTGAGTGGACACTTGAATGTCAGGAAAGCTTGGATATTTTGAAAGAAAAGATGGTAACTGCCCCTATCTTAGTATTCCCTGACTGGAGTAAGGAGTTTCATGTTCATGTCGATGCATCTTCCATTGCTTTAGGTATAGTATTGGCTCAGTCAGGTGACGGTAATATTGATCACCCTATTGCTTTTGCAAGTAGAAAATTGTCCACAATAGAAAATAATTATACTACGACAGAACGAGAAGGTCTAGCTATGGTTTATGCCTTGCAGAAATTTAGACATTATTTGTTAGGATCTCATTTTAAGATGTTCACTGACCATTCTGCTTTGAAGTATTTGTTTAACAACCCTATGTTAGGTGGAAGGATATGCAGATGGCTGATTTTGTTTCAAGAGTATGACTTTGAGATCATAGTTAAGCCCATAAGACTTAACCTGGGGCCTGACCACTTGTCGAGGCTCGAGTCAGGCGAAGAGCCCACTAGTTTGGACGAAGGTCTTCCTGACGCCCAGTTGTTTGCCATCAAGATGGTTGATGAATATTTCTAGGATATTGTTCAGTACTTGTCTACAGGTTTTTCACCCTTTAAGATGACAACACAGCAGAAGAAGCAGCTGGTGGTTAGAGCAGCCGACTTTACCTTGATAGCAGGACAGCTATATAAGATGGGACCATATGAAATACTGCGCAAATGTGTCTTGGAGCATGAAAAGCCATTGATTCTGGCTGAGGCACATTCTGGAGCAGCAGGAGGTCATTATGCAGGAAAATCTACGACACAGAAGATTCTGACAGCTGGATTGTGGTGGCCTATGATTCATAAGGATGCAAGAGAGTATTGCCATAGCTGTGATATCTATCAGAGGACAAGCAAACCATATAGGAAGGATGAGATGCCTCTGGTTCCATAAGTAACTTTACAAGCATTTGACAAGTGGGCTATTGATTTTGTTGGACCAATCAATCCCCCTGCAAAGAAATCTGGAGCAAGATACATTATTACAACAACTTATTACCTTACTCGTTGGGATGAAGCTCAACCAGTCAAGGACTGTAGCGCCGCTATAGCTACGAAGTTCATATTTGATAATATATTGTCGAGGTTTGGGTGTCCTAGAATTCTTATGAGTGATCAAGGATCACATTTTCTGAATAAGACTATTGAAGCATTGACCAAAGAATTTCAAGTATATCATCAGAAGAGTACCTCCTACCATCCTCAAGCAAATAGCACTGTCGAAGCTTTTAACAAGATTCTTGATCATGCCCTGACGAAGGTTTGCAATGTTAACATAAATGATTGGGATCTTAGAATTCCGGCAGTATTATGGGCTTATAGAACCACTTGCAAGAAGTTGACAGGCCACACACCTTTTAGGCTGGTATATGGACAAGAAGCAGTTATGCCCATGGAGTACATTGTTCCTAGCCTCAGAATATCTTCCTTCACAGAGATGGATGATCCAGCTATGTTGCATGAAGGGATGGTGAAGATACTAGAACTACAAGAAGACAAATTCATTGTAGGTTTCCAGCAGCAAGTACAGAAAGCTAGAGAAAAAGCATGGCATGATAGACACATTAAGAAGAAGCATTTTTAGAATGGCGATCTTGTGCTCTTGTATGACAGTAAATTCATGAAGTTCCCAGGTAAGTTCAAGACACATTGGAAAGGACCATACATAGTTCAGAAAGTTACCGATGGTGGTGTAGTTTAGTTAGCTAAATTGAATGGAGAAATTTTTCCTTCCATGGTGAATGGAAGTAGATTAAAGAAGTACAGGGACGGGCTTGTACCCCCTGATCCGAAGTAATAGCAAGAAGAAGAGTCTAAGTACCAAGAATAGTTGAAATTGGGTACTAGACTATAATGAAGCTGTTCCCAGAGAGCTTCGGCAGATTGTTGCAAAATTTACAAAGTGTCGAAGGTTGTGGACGAACTTCTGTCGTGGGTTGAAGATCGAAGTTTTGTCGAAGCTTGTGTCAGGATGTATCGAAGGTCCTTATTGTGGCGAAGCTGAATTTAGTGGTTGTGCCGAAGAAGAAAGGTGTGTCGAAGCTTACAATTCAACCGTTAGAAAAAGTCATCTTTGGTGGAATTGGTACATTAACTACATTAACTTCCTGTAATGATGAGATTTTGGTCGAATCCACAGCTATAGTTGGGAAATCTAGCGTCGTTTGGACAAGATCTACTGTCGCTCGGTTATATTTGGTGTCTTTAATGCACAGTTATGGCAGATTTGGTCGTTGGATCCTATAAGAAGACACCCAGGCCTGCGAATTTCGCATTACGCACTTTCTTGAGATTCACAGTTGAGTCCATGTCAGCTGATCGCACAGCCGAGCAATTGTTGAGAGATTTCAGAAAGAGGGGTCTGTAGAAATTTATGAGGAACCCGCCTACGTCCGCACCTCTCGAAGAGACTTCCCCAGCAACGAATCAATCGATGTAGACATGATCTAACAGAAAATAAGTTTAAGGCAGAATTTCACTCTAAGCGGAATGAAGAAAGGCACAAACCATCACGAAAGACACCGGAGGATCCCATGATTCAAATGAATCCTCCTGGTTCGACAGAGCTCCCACCTGAATATTTCGAAGACTTCGGTGAGGATGAGAACGTTGCATCGCAGTGTCCACCATATCTCCCACCTGTTCGAAAAGGAGTTACGCCACCTCGGTGGACAGTCAAGTTCGCGTTACTCACTCCTTCGCTGCCACAGGGTGTGAAGTTGGTCGGAACGATGATAGGAAGAGTAGATCGGCTCAAGTACGCAGACCATGATACGAATGATTGTGAGAAGTTTCTACAATTCGCACCTGGGAAATACTTGCACTCTGTCCATTATTTGGAGGTTGGAACGATGTTACTTGAAGTAAAATAGTGGGCTACTGGCTTGGAGCAAGCTGGCTTGTTGAAGATGCTAAATGTCACACACTTTGGTCACAGCCCGCAGGTTACCGTGGTGGTCAAGCAGTTATTGGCGTTGGTGCATGATGGGAACCTATGGATAGGAAACCAAATAATTTCTATTGATGGAGAGCTAATTTATAGGATTATAGGCTTGCCGAAGGAAGGGCCTGATCCTGGAATTGAATTTGTTGGAAAGCACGAAGATACGAAGCTGGAGCAGCACATGAAGGGCCGCTTCAGTTTGACAAAAGGAAATCAAGGGTATCAAACATCGACTATTCAGCACCAGAACATTTGCTTCGCCATAGAGCTCCTAGCATGCAAATTAATGAGGAAGTGCAAACCTAATGAAGTACCTGCCCTGATTGTCAATATTGCTGTGAACTGTGCCGAAGGATATAGTTACAAATGGACATAGTACATTGCTAGAGAATTCCTTGCAGATGTATGCGATGCACAGGAGATAGGTAGAGCCTTTCATTATTCATGGTTGTTGGTGCTTATTGCACTAGTAGGATGGAGAGAACCTACCGAGGCACATTTTGTTGATGTGCCTCCGGAGATGCCTGGCGCAGCAAGGTATGTATCTCTTTGGGTTTCACAGGATAAAGCCTTGCAGCAGATGACGAACTACGTGTTCACCTTCTATTTGATGAATATTACATATGAGACCCTGAAAACACCATGGCTTAGTAATGAGCTATTTTCTCAGTATACTGGCATGGCCAAATTCAAGGCTGATATGCATAATGTCTTCATCCAGGCCCACGCAGATAACAAACATACATGGTGAACCAGGAAGACATCCTCGCAGTAGTTCAGCAGTGGCTGGATGAATGGATGAAGGACACAGGAACAACGCTCGACATACCAGTCCCTCCCGTAACAGATGTGGGCGCAGGTCCTAGTTAGCCGCAGCAGAATGACCCACTAAAAGAGAGTGAAGAACAAGATGAGTCACAGAAAAATGAAGGTGACCATGGTGGAGATGACGGAGCTAATGGAGAAGAAGAAGAGAAAAATGGTGAAGAAGAAGAAGAATCAGTCAAGACCATTTTAGACCCTAATCGCCCAGATAAGTGCAAGTCCCCAGAAGTGGAGGAAGTTACTAAGCCTCATCCCAGAAAGAAAACTAAGGCGTCGAAGGGAAAGAATATCGTCGAAGAGCCCGCTTTGATGATTGAAGAGCTTGATCAGGCTCTGACGAAGTCTACAGAGGTATTATCCAGCAAATGGGTAGAGTTTGAAGCTAAACATCTTGATGTGCTCACTGGCATAGCACAGCGAATTGCAGAACTTAAGGCATTATTGGAAAGAACAGCAACTAGCGCTGTAGCAAGCATCGCCCCAGTAGGCGCGCAGCCAGATACTAGACAATGGCCAGCCAGAAACAACAGAGGACAAGTAACAAGTGCAACTCTTATAATACCTGACGCAGCATCCCGATCACAGATGAGCATGATAGTTGAGATAGAATACACTAAGTTTTCTATGTCGGAGCTGCATTTTTGTCAATTAGCACTCATGAAGGAGATCCGAGAATGAGATAGCTACACACACATGCAGTTAGAGAATACCATGAAGCACAGTGAGAGCCTCGCAGCACAGTTGAAAGAAGATGAACAGAAGAAGAGGGAAATAGAAAACAAGCAAGCCACACTAGCGCGAGTGTTGGATGACACATGTCGAAGTCTCCCTGACTTCGACATGTAGGCTGAAGAAGAACCGAAGAAAATAATAGTAAAGCTGAAAGACTATGCCCAACATTCTAGAATCCAGATAGAGAAGATGAAAGCAGAACATGAGGCCCAGATTGCAGAGCTTTAGCTTCACCTCATTCCTGAGAGTCCACCAGAGGTCAGGGAACAACGTCTCAGAGATATTCATGCCTCAGCAACGAAGATCACAGATCTTGTAAGTAGTGCATCAAAGCTGCTAGACGAAAGTGTCGAGGCCTGGGAAAACTTGCAGGACAACCCAGAAGTAGAAAAGTTGCAAGAAACCATCAAGCAGCGACAGACAGAGCTGTATGCAGTAAAAGTAGAAATTAAGACATTGCCTCCTATGCAGAAGATGCTTAAGGTGAAGCATAGTAATGCGCTCCAGTGAGAAATTGAGTCTTGTAGAAGAAAAGAAACACTATTAGTGAGATCTGTGCAGCCCCTCATTAACGAGGCCTTGGAGTTGAGCACTGCTGCAGACAACCAGCTCAAAGTCTTGAAGGAGTATGATGCGTTTGCACAGGAAAAGGCCAACAAAGCATCTGCAGCAACATTGCAGGAGATAGTGGAGAAAGAACAAGCAGCCAAAGATATCATGCACAGCCTCAACAAGTAGTTTACTATCTTCGCCAACAAGATTCTTGTACCCGAAAAGTAGCAGAGTGTCCTAGGACATAACACTGGTGAGTCTTAGGGGCCTGTTGGGGCTCGAACTTTGAAGGTCCTTAATTTTGGCAACTCCGCGGTTTTGGTGCGAAGCTTGTAAGTGGAGTTGCGGTCCAAAATAGTCTTAGGGGCTTCGGGGTTGGGTCGAAGCCCCTCCTTTTGTAAATGTCCCTTAGTTTTTAGGTACCCATGGTTTAAGCCCATGGTATTGTAATAGTGCACTTGTATAAATAGGCACTTATGTAAAGGAGTCAAGGAAGCTTTGTGTTATGATGATGATGTGATGCGAAGAAGCTAAGGTCTATTTTTGGGTTTAAGGTTAAGTCCCAACTGAGTGCGTGGACGACCTCTGCAGCTGAGTGCGCAAAGGGTTTTGGAAGAAAGGTTCTGCAGCTGAGTGTGCAAATCGAAACTGCATTGTTTTGTAAATTGTTGAATATAAACACAGTTCTGTGGACGTAGCCCCTACATTGGGGGTGAACCACGTATATCTTGTGTTGTGGTGGTTCTTTTTATTTTGTTCCTGTTATGTTTTTATGCATTTGATAAGTGGATGAATGATAAAGTAAGATAATTTTCTAAGTATTAACTTCGCTGTGAATTCCTAGTTAAGGGTTAAGCAAGAAACTGTCTTTTTATCTAAACTGTGAAGCTATCTAACTGAATGTCGAAGCTCTGTACTACATAATTCTTTTTGGTTAAGGCTAAAAGTATAGTAATATCCCTCTTTCGCCTACAGAAACCTGATTCTGTGGCACCCCATAGCTGTTTCAGGTGAGACTGCAACCTGTTCACAGGTTGTTGCTGAAAGGGCCAACACTGTGGGTCTATTTGTTGGTGTGAAGATAAAAGCATAAGAACCCGGGTCTGCCCCATCCACCCAACAAGTGTATTGGCCATATATGTAGCACTGAAGGCTACCCCAGCCCGATGGTGTGCGACGCACAAGCAAATGATCTATGACTGGGGACAGTGTCTAAGATTCATAGGTCTATCATGATGGAAAGAATGACCCCACCAGTAACTTGATAGAATGTCAGGATTTATGGGCTTCGTGACCTAAAGATGAGTGGCTCCATGCTTTTGTTCACACTCTGGATGAGATGTCGAGATCCTAGTATGTAGCGGCAAAATTGCGCAAAACTATAACCACTTGGGAGGAGTTTTCCATTTTCTTTACACAGGCATTTAGTTTCTGGGATGCCAACCGAGAGGTACATAATGCATTGCAAATCATCTGCAATGTAGTGCTGAAAGTCATCCCTATCGCATACCCAGTTGATCCACATGCGCACTGCTCAATACAATCCATTATGACATGTTACAACCTGTCTAGGGAACCTAAAGATGATGTCAAGTTGTGAAATGTTAATATTTCATAGTTAGAAGGAAGCCATGACATCGTAGTGCTAGACATACTGATGGATTCGATGAGTCAGTCGCTATAGATCAAGAAAGTCAACATTGGGTCGGAAGAGAACCCGAAAATTTTCAATATCGGGGACTATTGGGACGAGGAGACAACAGTCAAAATCATGAACCTGCTACATTAATTCTAGTATCTTTTTTCGACACGGTTTTCAGAAATGAAGGGGATATTAGGGGACCTAGGGGAGAAGAAAATCTCATTGAAACTAGATGCAAAACTGGTGCAACAAAGGATGTATCGACTGAACCCACGATAGAAGGACTGTGTGAAGGCTGAGATAGACTGGATGCTATATGCTGGGATCATCGATTCTGTCGAAGAAGTAGAGTGGATAAGACCTATGGTGGTCCAGGATAAAAACACCGGCGAAGTCTGTATTTGTGTTGACCTAAGAAAGTTGAATGATGCAAGCGTACATGATTCATTCCTGAATCCTTTTACAGATGAGGTCCTTGAAGGAGTAGGTGGTCTGGAGATGTATTCCTTCACAGATGGATTTTCGGGGTACCATGAGATCTAGATTGCAAAGGAGGATCATCATAAATATACCATGTTTGTCACTGAATGGGGTTGATCTAGCGAAGATCGCGCTAATTCTTAGTTTTCCACCACTGAAGAATATAAATATGCTTCAGGAAACGCTAGGGCAGATGGGGTACTAACACAAGTTTATCAAATAGTACGCTACAATTGCTGCCCTTATGGAGAAGCTATTAAAAGAGGATGCTGAATTTGAGTGGAGTTAGGAATGTCAAGGAAGTTTTGACACATTGAAGGCCAAGGTGGCTTCCGCACCCATAATGGTATTCCCGGATTGGAATAAGGAGTTCCACGTGCATGTTGATGCCTCTTCTGTTGCGCTGGGAGTTGTGCTTGTGCAACCGAGTGAGGGTGACTTGGATCACCCGATTGCATATGCCAGTAGGAAGTTGTCATTTGCTGAACAAAATTACACAATGACTGAAAGAGAAGGCTTGGTGATGGTTTATACCTTGCAAAATTTTAGGTACTATTTGTTAGGCAGTCACTTCAAGATGTTCATCAATCATTCCACCTTGCAATACTTGGTCAATAAGCCTGTGTTGGGGGGGGGGGGAATCTTTCAGTGGCTGCTTTTGTTCCAGGAATTTGATTTTGGAATAGTTGTGAAACTAGGATGATTGAATGCTGCTCCTGATCACCTATCTCGCATTAATACCGGCAAAGAACCGACCAATATTGATGACGGATTTCTAGATGCGCAACTGCTTCGGGTCGACATCGCAGATGATCACTATGCCCCAATCATTCAGTTCTTGGCCATTGGTGTCACCTCGGAGGACATGTCGACTAGTCAAAAGAAGTAGTTGGTAGTAAAGGCTTCATATTTCCAGCTGATTGCTGGGCAGTTATATAAGCTTGGACCAGATGAAATCTTGGGACGGTGTATCTTACTGCATGAGCAGGGACCTATTCTAGAAGAAGCACATGTAGGAATCACGGGAGGTCACTATGGAGGAAGAGCTACTGTGGGGAAGGTGTTGCGCACCAATATATGGTGGCCTACGTTACATAATGATGCTACAGACTATGTGCAGAGTTGTGACATTTGCCAGCGCATCGGTAGACCATCACGGCAAGATGATATACCACTGGTGCCGTAGGTAACTCTACAACCTTTTGATAAATGGGCCATGTATTTTTGGGTCCCATTAATCCACCAGGGAAGAGTACAGGTGCATGATACATCATTACCACAACTGACTATATGACCAGGTGGGAAGAGCCTACACCGGTTTTGGATTGTACTACTATGACCGCAGTGAAGTTCATATTTGAAAATATTATGACACAGTTAAGATGTCCCATGATATTGATGAGTGTCTAGGGAAATCACTTTATCAACCATACTGTGAGAGCGCTAATTGAGGAGTTGCAGGTACAACATAAGAAAAGCACACCATACCATCCGCAGGCGAATGGGACTGTTGAAGCATTCAACAAAATTTTGAAAACAGTGTTGACAAAGGTATGCAATGATAATCGTGATGAATGGGACTTCAAAATTCCAGCAGTGCTATGGGCCTATCGCACCAGTTGTAAACGGCTGACATGACATACACCGTTCAATATGGTATATGGGAAAGAGGCAGTCATGCCCATGGAATACATTGTTCCTAGTTTGCGCATCACTGTGGCGACTGACATGGATGATGTAGAAGAATTAGAAGAGTGCATTGTGCAGTTGATCCAGCTTGAAGAAGACCACTTTATTGCAGGCTTCCACCAGCGGGTTGTGAAGGATCGAAAGAAGGCATGGCATGATCGCCACATTAAGAAAAAAATGTTTGCAAAAGGAGATTTGGTGCTGTTATATGACAACAAGTTCATGAAGCATCTAGGTAAGCTACAGATGCACTGGTTAGGCTCATATCTTGTTCATTCCATTACTTCTGAAGGTGTGGTTCAATTACAACAATTAGATGGTTCAGTACTACCGAATCTCGTCAATCGGATTCGCTTGAAGCTCTATAGGTCAGGTTCAGAGTGGCGCACTGCTTGAGTCAGTGTTTAAAAGAAAAAAGAGAGAGAGAGAGATTTTGTTAGATAGGAGAAAGGTGAACCTAGGGGAAGAGGCCATGCAAGGATAGAGTTAGTAGCGATGGAAGGGAGATCACCTGTGACAAGCGCAGGGATATGGGTTGGTCAAATCAACAATAAATACAAGTACTTAAAATAGTTAGCTGGAGATGCTTGTTGAAGCGAAGCGCATTAATGGCTGATCTGACCATTAGAAGGGTAATATTGCTGGCGGATTTGGTGTCATTACTGCTGGATTTAGTCATGATGGAGATAGTAGATTTGGCAATGATGAGTTTGAATTTGGAGGTGCCTATAAAAAGTGTGCAAGACGTAGGAGGAAGGCATTGTTTAGAATAGTTCAATTGAGTGAGTAGAGTGTGTATAAGAGTGTGAGTTGTGGAGTTGTGTTGTGAGATTTTGGTGAGTTGCAGAGTAGAGGTGTAGAATCATCGGGTGCATTGTAAGTTTTTGGGAGTGCGGCATGCTGAGCGACCCCGAAGCAATTGATATTTCCAGTGAACATGAATCCCCCATTCAGCCCACAATCATTGAAGAAGAAGTTATGAGCATAGCGGTAGGCTCATCATCCATCCCCAAGAGAAAGAAGCAGGCTCAGAAGCCCAGTTCCATGCCCCTGCAGAAGAGGCACACCCGCATTTTGGCTAGAGTGCAAGGAGAGGGGACTGCACAGACCGGGCCGTCGAGCTTAGCAGCTATAGATTTTGTGGTGCCCAAGGGTGCCTCTGTTCATGATATCTTAGGATATGTCACTCCTACGTGCCTGGGAGCGAAGCTGAGGCAGCCTACGAAGAATCAGAAGTATCAACCAAAATTGTCACCGCTCCTGGATGGGATGACTTGCTCAGTAGACATTATCCCTACATCAATCAAGTTGAAGTTTGAGGACCATGATTTTCTATTGGTTAAATACCTCCAATATGAGCGTTACGATCAGTTTCGACAGTTCCTGGGAAATCGGTTCAGCGGATTTCTCAACCTTGGGCAATCAGGTTGAACAACTCTCGATTGTTGGGGCTCATCAATATGCCTCACTTTGGGTGACTGAATGAAGCCCATGCATGTGTTAAACAACTCTTGGCCTACTTTCATGGTGGGATTCTCTTGTTGAATGATCCCATTCCTGTCACAGTCCACTTAATGTTGAGCATTGCGAGCTTATCGAAGGTCGGGAAAGATCCAACATAGTATATTCACGTGTGGGATACTGACAAAAATCTTGCCAAGCAGATGAAGGAGGACTTTGACTTATAGCGTGATGGCTACGCCTATCATATTGAAAACATTAATTCACAAGCGGTGCATATTGGGGAGTCTATTTTGGCGAGTAAGATTTTTCGGGGAAATCGACCAATCCAGTGCAACTCGAGCATGGTTGCCTGCGCACAAAAATGTGCAGAGGGCATGCAGATGAAGTGGTCCTTGTTTCTTCTCAACCAGTTGCTTCATGATTCTCTCACTGCTCAATCTGGGTGGCCATTTTCCTGTAGTTGGCTATTAATTCTCATTGCACTTGTTGCATGGATGGAACCTGAAGATTATCACCTGATGGAGGTTGATGCGATGAAGGTGTGCCACGTCACATGTTATCAAAATTTGTGGTGGGTTGAAGAGCCCAGCTAGCAGGCGGACTGCGTAATCCACTTTTGGGTCTATTGGGAAGTGCTGCAAGATGCAGCTGTCAAAGTTCCCTATTTATCCTAGTCTGCAACGACCAAGTATCAGTGGCTCATTCAGTTCGCAATCGGGCCTCACTCCATTTACATCCAGGCATGGAGGGACCCTGACAAGCGGTGGCTACCTCTGGCCTACAAAGTTACTGATGAAGAATTGGATACTATTGTTCAAGAATGGTTGGGTGAATGGTGCAACCCCTTGGCTCAGGAGGAACTCTTTAAGGAGCCACCACCGGATGCCCCGGACAAGCCTGTTTAGAAGGAATTGAGTGTACATGAATCTGACAATGAGTCGTCAAGGGATCCTAAGGTCGAAGCACAGCACATGCAGGAGAAAAATCAAGCCAAATGGCACCAGGAATATGATGCACGAAGTGGTACCTGGTCAGAGCTGGAGGACCAACTGTAGTGGCTCATCAAAGGACTCACTGACTCCTTCGAGGCTACGACACAAGTGATTCAAGAGTCTAATCATGAAGAGTTTGCTACGGTAAGAGATAGGATGAATTGTATTTTTGATGTTGTTTCCAAGTAGACACCTAAGAGACATGTGATGTAGGAAGTCCCATCGATCAGCACTGAGCCGTGGGCTAGGAACGTTCAAGTTCCCCTGATTGTGATCGACGTGGGGAGTGAAGAAGTGAACCAATTACTGAGGTCGATCTAGAGCGTTGCCTTGGATATGAATAAGTTATCTTCTCAAGTGCTGGTGGAGCTGCAGCATGTTGCCACCCAGGAATTGGCGGATAGACAGAAGGAGCTGATTGATGGATATGTGCAGTCAGAAAGCACAGCCAAGAAGCTGCAGAAACAAGCAGAGGAGTTGCATTAGGTTAGAGTGTTGTTAGCGGAAGAGAACATACAAGAGATTGATGCATTGAAGGCGGCACAGGCCAAGCTGTAGTGCAAGGCCGCCGAGGAAATCACCAAGTTGAAGAAGGTGCAAGACCAACTCATCATTGAAAAGGAGCAGTTGTGTGCAAGTGTTGGCACAGTTGAGCAAGATGTTGATGAGGTGTGTCAACATATTTTTGAGAACATGACCAAGTTTACTACAGTCACTAAGGCCAAGAAACTTGGGGAAGTTATTGCCCGACTTTAGGACACCAACCTGTTTTTCAATGCCCTGGTCCATTCAAAGACGCCGACAGAGTAGGTTGCTCAACAAAATCTTACTATCAAAGAAATAGTGAGCCAGTTTGAAATAATGTAGCATGAAGCAAAGAAAATCATGGAGGCAATGACGCAGTTCTAGCAAAGCGTTGTCCAAGACGAGCAGCTCAACTAGTTGACCACATAGGCACAAGAAGTTGAATGACAGTTGACGATACTCACGACGGTGCTGCAAGCACTACCGCTCATGGTACAGATCACACAATCTGAGGAGTTGAAGGACCTATAGCAGAGAGCTTCCCGTACCCAAGAACGCAAAAAAAAGTGCCGTGCGCAGTTGGATGATTTCCAAGAAGTTGGTGGGGAGATAGATATCAATGCAGTTGCAATGTTGTAGGAGGTGTAATAAAATCGGTAGATGGTTGATGGCAAGGTTGGGACAGCCCACCCCGTGTAACAGTATTTTCTTAATTGTCAAAGCGCTGCCAACAAAGTCAAGCTCTAGGTTCATGAGATCTCGCAACCAGTTTTAAGATTTCAAGGCCAGGAAATCGGCATATACCTTGTCAACATGTGGCTCAAGGACGAGCCACAAGACTGTGTTGGGGGCCTATTGGAAGGGGTTTTTGGCAAGTGAGTTGTGTAGCGTCGCAGTAGTTACGCAAGCACACGCGACACTACGTAAGGCCAAATCAGTGCGATGGGAGGAGGAATAACAGTTTTTGAATATTTAATGTAATAATTGACCAGGTTTTATGGACATAGGTCATTAGTGGTTAAAATTTAGTTAGAAGTGGGCCTTTGATGTAAAGGTGCAAGCCTATATATATAGCTAGTTTTGCAATTGTGTAGGGGAGGCACACTGAGATATAGATGAAGGACACAATCGTAGGATTGTATGAAGAATGACATCTGTTACGATCTGTCTATGGTTTTGTTGAGTCTTCCATTTTGGCCAATCTGTAATCTATCAATGTCAGCTATTGAATTTTGCGATGTAACCTCTCTCCTACTGTGGAGAAGAATTATCTGTTTTAGATCTGTTGTAGAATTAATATGACATAATGGTTGTTACATGAATATTGTCTTTTGTTTTCCTATTTTCTTTGTTACGATATCAATGGGAAGTGTGTTGAATTTGTTATGACTTACTGATGTTTCCATAATAAACTGATGATGTGTTCTATCCTTCTTCTGTCATAAATCTGTTAAATGATGAATGAAGTTGTTTCATGGTTGATAATGTTGTGATGACACTACTGCGATAAATGAATGATGCAATCTGTTAGATCTATAGATGCGTAGATGAATCATGAGGAATGTCTTATTTTTGTGATTTGATAGTTATGCTGTTGAAGTCACGGATTCCATATCTCCCCTTCCTACTGCCAGAAATTCTGTTCCGACAGCTCTCCCTCGAACATCTCAGGTGAGAATTCATCCACTTTGCGGATGTTGCTGGGTAGGGTAAAACTTGTCTGCGCCGGTGCTTAAGGAGATTGCACTGGTTATGTTGGAATAATCAACCCATAGTTAGCTACCTTAGACATTAATTAATCCAATTTTTGTCTTATTTGTCTAGTTTCCATATTCCACCTTATGCAAGTTGTCCTCCACACATCCAAAGTGGTCAAACTTGATAAATTTGAGTCATGTAGCACTTGGGAAACCACTTGGAATCAAATATAATTTACTCCTAGCCTTCCTAGTGCATGTCTGCTTTTTCTGCTTTATTTCCTACTTTTTTTGAGTTTTAAGGCAATTGGGAAAGTTTGACTAGGTGAAGTTAACTTGTTTTTTTTCCTCATCATCCTCCACTCTTTTATCCTAAAAGAAGCATGTATGAGTTGTCCTTCCATCATCTATTAGCTTTCCTAATTGATTTTTCCAATTCGTGAGCTCCTAGACAGATTTGGAAAGTGCTTTATGCACCTATGGGGGATTTGCTTAGATTTAGTAAGCTTGCTTTTGACCAAATTTGAATGGCATCCTTATGCATTCGAATCTCTCATGTAATTATTTATTGTGGCAGCCTATGACTTCACAGGGTTGGCTATTGTACACTTATTCAATACAGATTAGTGTTCTGCTCCATATTCAGTCTCCTTTGTGAGTAATTTGCATGTGTAATTGGCAATTTTTGTGAGTGTAATTGTTATAACACCTGGGTTCAATTTGCACATGGTATCATAGCCTTTGTAGATCAATTTCTCTCCTTCCAATTTGTATTGTAGGTTCGACATCTTTGACTGGGAGCATTCTGCTGACTGAAGGGACAATTTCTGAGCTATGGATCAATCTCAGAAGATCATCTTGAGTCCATTTAAATTATTTGAATGGAAAGAAGAGATGGAGATACTATTGAGAACGAAAGGACTCTATAGAGTGACTATGGCAATAGAAGCAGAGCCCAATGCAGCTGCAGAGAAAATTAAATGGCATAATAGGAGGGATGAGGCCTATGGTCTCCTATGTCTGAGCATATCTAGAGACCTCCTTTTCCATCTTGATGGATTAACATCACCGAATGAAGTATGGGAGAATATTGTTGAGCTTTTTGGTAAGATAGATGAGATGAGGGGACATCAAATTGAAAATGAATTGATCTCCCTGAGTCCCAATAGCTTTGAATCCCTGCAACTCTATTTTTCCAAGTTCAAAGCCCTTGTTTTGTAGCTAAAACAATGTGGGATCGAAAAGAAAGATGAGCAACTGGTTTGGCCCATACTCTCAAAGCTTGGCCCTGACTATTCAGTGTTTGTATTGACCTTCTATGCTACAAAGTTGATAGCTTGAGCCTGGAAAATGCCTAGCCTTGCAGATTTCATGGGATCTCTCAGACAAGAATAAGATAAATTGGTGATGATGGGCACCATCAAACCTTCCAAAGACCAAGATCTGGTTGCTGGAGATTCGAGGGTGGATTCAAAAGGCAAGAAGAAAGCTAAGAAGCCACTTGAGCAAAAGAGAGACAAGAACAAGTCTCCAGAGGAGCCTTAAGGTTCCAAGAAGAACCCCTAGAAGAAGAAGAACAAAGGAGAAATGAGCAAGTGCGCATACTGCAGTAAGGGAAATCATTCTAAAAGCTCCTGCATGAAGAAGCAAATAGACATTCTGACCCAACTCCTGGAGAATAATGGCATCTCCCTTCTAGACAGCTCAAAGAAGAGGGAAGGAGGATCAAATTCAGAAGACAGAGAGAGAGTTCATGCATTGGTTGCTGGCACATCAAGCTCACCTAGTTTCATCATTGATTCTCGAGCTTCAAGACATATGGTTTCGACCAAGGAGGCATTCACCTCACTTGAAATGTCAAAAGGTCCACCAATAGTACTTGGAGATGACTCTCTCACTGAAAGTTTGGGCAAAGGGAGGATTGATCTTGACCATGGTAAGTTCAGCAATGTGTTGTATGTTCCAGGTCTTGCCTCTAACCTCTTATCAGTGTATCAGATGACCCACACAAGGTCTCCAAAGAAGGTCATATTCTCCCCTAATGAGGTTGAGATCACATATATCTCAAGTGGTAAATTCATTGCAAAAGGAATTGCAAATCACACTTCGAAGGTATACATGTTCTCACACTTCCTAGCCTACTCAAACCCCTCTGCTCTTATGATTCATGCTAATGAGGAAAGCAAGCTTTGGCATGAAATATTTGGCCACCTTAATTACAAGTATCTTTCTGATCTTAGTGAAAAATAAATGGTCATAGGGTTACCAAAGATTAAGTTTTCCAAAGGTGTCTGTCAAGGTTGCATCTTAGGAAAACACCCAGAGCATAAATTTGAGAAAGCTAGTCATGAGAGAACCTTTGCACCTCTTGAGTTGATTCATAGTGATGTTTCTGGCCCATTTCCTCATATGTCAATGAGTTAGGCCAAATATGCATTGACATTCATAGATGAATTTTCCAGGTATTGCTGGGTTTACTTCCTGAAACACAAGTCTAAATTTTTTGGCCTCTTCAAAGTCTTTAAGGCTTTGGTTGAAAACTAGTCTGGGAGGAAACTCAAGGTCCTCATATCTAACAATGGTGGTGAGTATGTCAAGTTTGAGGCCAAATATGCATTGACATGAAAGATCCTATGTTTGCAGAGAAATGCTATCTGATGGTTGAATCAGACCCAAATACATATGAAGATGCAACAAATGATCCAAGATGGCAAACATCCATGAAGGAAGAGTTCAGCTCACTCCAGAAGAACAACACTTGGGATCTGGTTGATCTTTCCCCAGGGAGGAAGCTAGTTCAGTGTAAGTGGGTTTACAAAACCAAATTTGCTGCTGATGGTTCACCTCTGAAACAAAAGGCTAGATTGGCAGCCAAGGGCTACTCATAGGTACATGGCATAGACTACAATGAGACCTCTGCACCAGTGGCAAAGATGGACTCCATCAGGCTAGCCTTAGCAATTGTAGTTTCTAAGCAGTGGGAGGTACACCACATGGATGTGAAGTGTGATTTCCTGAATGGAGATCTCACTGAAGAGATTTACATGCAGCATCCTCAAGTATTTTCTACTAACCCATCTCTTGTGTGCAGGCTAAAGAAGCCATTGTATTGGCTTAAGCAAGCCCCCAGGGCTTGGTATGCCTGATAGCTTTCTGCTATCACTAAATTTTGTTCGATGCAAGTCAGATCCAAATTTCTATTTAAAGCTGATTCATGGTTCATTAATGATAATTGTGTTGTATGTATATGACCTTCTCATTACAGTAAGCTCAAAGGATGAAATTGTTTCCTTGAAGGATGCAATGAACCATGCCTTCTCAATGACTGATTTGGGCTTATTGAGCCAATTCTTGGGGCTCGAGATTGCTCAAACCAAAGAAGGAATCAAAGTACATCAGTCCATGTATGCCTTGGATTTGCTGAACAAATTCAATATGAAGGATTGCAAGCCAAGCAAGACTCCTTTCCTTTCAGGAGTTAAGCTTGAAGAAGTTGATTCTTCACCTATGGTAAACAATACACTATATAGGAAATTGATTGGATGTTTGCTATATCTTACACATACTCGAGCTGATATTTCTTATGCAATAAGTGTCACTTCAAGATACATGGATCAGCCTCATGAGATCCATTGGAGAGCAGCCAAAACGATCCTTAACTTTGTTCAGGGAACAAGGACTCATGGGATCTTCTACAAAGCTAAATCTGATCTTGATTTGATTGGGTTTACTGACAGTGATTGGGCAGGTGACAACACAGATCGAAAGTCAACATCAAGATATGTGTTCATGCTTACTGAAGGGACAATCAGCTGGTCAAGCAACAAATAGAGTGCCATTGCACTCTCATCTATAGAAGCAGAATACAGAGGAGTTGTAAATGCAGCAACTCAATGTTTATGGTTGCAGGGTTTGCTTGGAGAGTGTGGCTTCGAATCAGAATACTCAACTACTATATATTGTGATAATCAGAGTACCATTTGAATATGCAATGATCCAGTTCAGAAACAGAGAACCAAACACATTGAGATCCATATGCACTACATCAGACAGCTTGTGCATGATGGCACCATTCACCTACTCTTCTGTTCATCTTCAGAACAAGTAGCAGATATCTTCACCAAAGTTTTTTGTGAGAAGACATTCAGCAATCTCAAATCACTACTGGGGATTGCTGATCATGCTGTGAAGCATGAGTGATGACAAGATTTCAAATTTTGTTTTACTGTCCATGTTTAAGGGAGGATTTTTCCCACTGGGTTTTTGCCTCTTTCCTTGGTTAAATGGACATACAGTATGTAAAGGGTGACTAAGGATTGTTTCTAGGCCCTATAATTTTCTGATATTTTACTCATAATTCAGGCTTAAGGGGGGGTGTTAGAATAATCAACCCATAGTTAGCTACCTTAGACATTAATTAATCCAATTTTTGTCATATTTGCCTAGTTTCCATATTCCACCTTATGCAAGTTGTCCTCCACGCATCCAAAGTGGTCAAACTTGCTAAATTTGAGTCATGGAGCATTTGGGAAACCACTTGGAATCAAATATGCTTTATTCCTGGCCTTCCTAGTGCATGTCTGCTTTTTCTGCTTTATTGCTTGCTTTTTGAGTTTTAAGGCAATTGGGAAAGTTTGACTAGGTGAAGTTAACTTGTTTTTGGTCCTCATCATCCTCCACTCTTTTCTCCTAAGAAAATCATGTATGAGTTCTCCTTCCATCATCTATTATATTTCTTAATTGATTTTTCCAATTCGTGAGCTCCTAGACAGATTTGGAAAGTGCTTTATGCACCTATGGGGGATTTGCTTAGATTTAGTAAGCCTGCTTTTGACCAAATTCGAATGGAATCCTTATGCATTCAAATATCTCATGTAATTATTTATTGTGGCAGCCTATGACTTCACAGGGTTGGCTATTGTACACTTATTCAATACATATTAGCGTTCTGCTCCATATTCAGTCTCCTTTGTGAGTAATTTGCATGTGTAATTGGCAATTTTTGTGAGTGTAATTGTTCTAACACCTAGGTTCAATTTCCACAAGTTGGGCATCGACAAAGTTAGAGCTCCTATCGACAAGGATTTGTTGGTGGGTTTTCACCAACATGGTTTATCTGTTTTGCTTTGTTTAACTCCCTATAATCCACACAAACTCTCCATTTCTCATTCTTCTTTGGTAATATCATAAGTGGAGAAACCCACTTGTTGTTTGAGATCAGGTATATAAACCCTACTTCCAAAAGCTTTTGAATTTCTGCTTTCACTATGTCCCTAAGGTTGGGGTTCATCCTTCGTTGTGGTTGGCGCATAGGTCCAGAGTCACTTTTAATGTAAATGTGGTGGGTGCATAGATTAGAAGGGATGCCCTTCATATATATGTACTCCCAAGAAAATGCTCCCTTGTGTTATTTCAGGAGTATGACTAGACGTTCTAGTTCATTAGGGGCGAGGTTCAGATTGATATTCAATGTTTTTCCAGGCTCTATCTCAAGTGGAATACGTTTTGAATTCTTGAGTACTGGAATTATATTGGTGTCATTGACTAAAGTCTCCTATGTAAGATTTTATTGTTTTTCTTCATCTAGTCTTGGCCATCCTTTCAAAGCTTGGCCTTTACTAATCAGTATTTGTTTCAACCTTTCGTGCCTCCTAGTTGACAACTTGAACCTAGAAGATGCCTTCACTAGAATACTTCATGGAATCCTTGACTCGGGAGTAAGACAAATTGGTCATGATGGGAAACATCAAACCTTACAAAGATCAAGATTTGGTTTCTGGAGATTCCAAGGTGGATTCCAAATGGAATAAGAATTCTAAGAAGCCTCCAGATAAAAAAGTAGACAAGTTCAAGTCTCAACAGGAGTCCTCAAACTCCAAGAAGAAAAACTCCAAGAAGAAGAAAGGTAAAGGTGAAATGAGCAAGTGTGCATATTGTGGTAAGGGATTTCATCCTGAGAGCTCTTGCATGAAGAAGTAGATCGATATGTTGACTCAACTCCTAGAGAAACAAAAAATATCTCTTCCTGGAGGCACAAAGAAGAAGGAAGGAGGACCCAGTTTCAAAGACAAGGAGAGAGTACATGCCCCAGTTGCAAGCATTGTAAGATATTCTTCCTTTATCATTGATTCTGGTGCTTCAAGGCACATGGCTTCAACAAGAGAGGCTTTCTCCTCTCTTGATGATTCGAATGGTCCAAATATTTTGCTAGGAGACAACTCAAAAACTGAAAGTAAGGGTAATGGTAGCATAGATTTTGACCATGGTTCCTTCAATAATTTCTGGTATGTCCCAAGTCTTGCTACTAATATCTTGTCAGTCTATTATATGACCCACACTGGGTCTCCTAAGAAGTTTTTTTTACTCCCAATGATGTTGAAATATCTAATATTGTGAATGGAAGAGTCATTTCTAAAGGTTTTTTGAATCATAGTTCGGAAGTGTACAAGTTCTTTCACTTCATGCCTTTCTCTAACCCCTCTGCTCTCCTCACTCGTGCTAATGAATCCAATAGGATTTGGAATGAGAGATTTGGTCATATTAATTATAAATATCTTTCATATTTGTGTGAAAAATGCATGCTTTCAGGGATTCCAAAGATAATTTTTTCCAAAGGAGTCTATCAGGGTTGCATCCTAGGAAAACACCCAGAGCATAAGTATGAGAGAGTCAGTCATGAGCGAACCTCTGCACCTCTTGAGCTCATACACAGTGACATTGCTTTTCATTTCCCTCATATTTCCATGAGTATAGCCAAATATTTTGTAACCTTCATAGATTCATTTTCCAGGTACTGTTGGGTTTACTTCCTTAAACTCAAGTATGAAGTTTTTAACCATTTCAAGGAATTTAAAGCCTTGGTTGAGAACCAGTTTGGGAGGAAAATCGATATCCTAATATCTGATCATGGTGGTGAATATTTCAAGTTTGAATTCATTAAATATTTTGAAGATTCAGGTATCCATATGAAACACTATATTCCTTACACACCTTAGCAAAATGGTGTTGCCGAGAGGAAGAATAGAGCCCTCAAGGAGATGGATACTTGTATGATGCAGTCTAAGACTTTGCCACCATAGTTTTGGGATGAAGCTATAAACTATGAATCCTACATCTAGAATAGGGTTCCTCACAATAAAATTAATGGAATCACTCCTTTCGAAGCTTGGAGTGGACACAATCCTGATGTGTCTCATTTCAGTATTTTTGGCTCAAGGGCATGGGATAGAATTCCATTAGACAAGAGGAAGGATTCGGAACCCCAAAGTCAAGAGTGCATATTTATTGGGTATTTTGAAGATTCAAATGGGTATAATCTGATAAAATTGAGCACACAAATATCCTTCATTGAAAGGAGTGTTCAGATTGAATAAGAGCCTATGGCAGCAACATAAATTGGAGAGTCTTCTTCACCACCACCACCTTTGTTTGTAAGTGAAGAGACTAATGAAATTTGTGATTCTTATAGGTATGATAACGATGGTTTCATTTTAGATCCTAATAGTCCTGCAAGGCCAAAGTGGACAGCAAATACCATTCAAGCAGCTGCGAAACTAGTTGGGAATCCTAGTGATTCTATGAGGACTAGATCTCAATTTGAGAGTGCCCTTTCTATCAAGGACCCTTTCTTTAATGAGAAGTCTTATCTAATAATTGAATATGACCCAAAAAAAGATGAAGAAGCATAAGAATATCCAATATGGAAAAAATCCATGAAGGAGGAATACCATTCGCTCTAGAAGAATAACACATGGGAACTAGTCAATCCCCCCCAGGAAAAAATCTAGTCAAGTGTAAGCGAATAACACATGGGAACTAGTCAATCCCCCCTAGGGAAAAATCTAGTCAAGTGTAAGTGGGTATTAAAAAATAAATTTGATGTTGATGGCTCTCCTATGAAGTATGAGGAAATTTTAGTGGCCAATATATTCTCCCAAGTCCAAGGAATTGACTACAATGAGACATTTTCACTAGTATCAAAGATGGACTCCATAAGACTAGTTTTGGCCATTGCATCTTCGAAGCAGTGTGAGGTACATCACATGGTTGTGGAGAGTGTATTTCTACATGGAGATATGAAAGAAGAAATATATTCAGAATCTAGAAGGTTTTTTACTAATCCATCTCTTGTGTGTAGGTTGAAGAAATCATTTTATGGGTTAAAACAAGCTCCCAGAGCTTGGTATACCAAGATTGATGGCTTTTTGCTATCACTGAAATATTGTAGATGCAAGTCTGATACAAATGTATATTTTAAGCTGATTATGGTTCTTTAATCATTATTTTATTGTATGTGGATGACCTTCTAATGACATGAAGTTCCAAGAAATAAATTTCCTCTTTGAAGAGTGCAATGAACCATGCCTTCTCCATGACTGATTTGGGATTGTTAAGCTAGTTTTTGGGGCTTGAAATTTATCAATCAGATTTTGGAATCAAGGTAAATCAGTCCAAGTATGCTTAAAAATTGATAATCAATTTAAACATGAGGTATTTCAAGCCAGGCAAGACTCCTTTCCTTTCAGGAGTTAAGTTTGAAGAAACGCGGTCAACTCCATTGGTAAACAACACCCTATATAGGAAACTAGCTGGTTGTTTTCTTTATTTGACTCATACTCGACCTGATATTTCTTATGCAGTGAGTGTGGATTCCAGACACATGGATCAGCCTCATGAAATCCATTGTATGTAAGAAAATATAATCATAAACTTTGTACAAGGAACAATAACACGGGGGATTCACTATGTTGCACAATCTAGCATAGAGTTAGTTGGTTTTATTAACTCTCATTGGGAAGGTGATAACATTGATAGAAAATCAAATTTTGGATATGTGTTTATGCTTGGAGATGGAACAATCAGTTTTTCAAGTAAGAAACAAAGTGCAATTGCACTTTCATCTACAGAGACAGAATACATAGGAGTTGTGAATGCAGCTACTCAATTTTTGTGGTTGCAGGGTATACTTGGAGAGTTTGGGATAGAGTTTGATACTTATACATTTATGTATTGTGACAACCAAAGTACCATTAAAATATCAACTGATCCATTACTAAGGAAGCGAACCAAACACATAGAGATCCATATGAGCTACATCAGAGGAATTATGCATGATGGGGTCATTGCTCTGCATTATTGCACATGATCTGAGCAAGTTGCAGACATCTTCACCAAGGTGTTTTATGAGAATACTTTCGGCAATCTTAAACCACTGCTGGGGATAGCTGATCATGTGGTGAATACTTATTGAAGACAATATTTCTTACAATTTGTTCATGTCCATGTTTAAGGGATGATTTTCCCCTTTGTGTTTTTGCCTCTTTCCTTGTTTTGTGTGGACAAGCAGTATGTAAAAGGTGACTAAAACTTATTTCTAGGCTCTATATCTCTGATATATTTCTGATATTTTACATAATTCAATATTAATAGGGGGTGTTGGAATAATAAAAACCCATTCCCATACTTGGGATATAAAATTTAATCATTTTGGTTAAATTCCTATGTCATACACTAGCTAGTTGGAATCCACTTGTGTTTTTGTGGTCAAAATTGGAAAAAAATCCTCCAAGAGATCTTTGGAAATATTTTGGATAATATTCTTCCAACCCAACAGACTTCCCAGTTTAGTAAGTGTGCATTCCTTCCTTATCTATAGTTTCCTTCTTTTTTTGTAGTTTTATGGCAAAAGGTAAAGCTAGTTTTAAGGTAGAATGCCTTGCTTTTGTCACAACCCAACCTCCTTCTTTTCCTCACATAAAAAAATTATTTATTCCAATTTACTTCAATTATCATCTGTAACAACTCATTCATCCAATTCGTGAACCTCTTGACATATTAGGAAAGTGTTTTATGCACCTATGGGGGATTTTGACTAGTTTAGTAAGCCTTCTTTTGTACTGATTCAAATGGAATATTTATGATTTTGAATCCTTGGATTATATACATGTATGAACAACCTAATTCTATATAATTATGGCTGGTGTAAAATAATATAACAATAGTTTGTGTTATTCAACATATTCAGTCTCCTGTTGTGTTATTCAAATTTGCTTGAAGGCAACACAAACTATAATTGATCTAAAACTCCAAGTCAAATAATATACAAGAATCAAAGAATCCATATCCAACTCTTTAAAAGATAAAATTGAGTATTCAGTTACATAAAATCAAAAGCAATCAGAAGAAATTTCCAAGCTCAAAAGACAACTAGAAGATAAGGAGAACGAATTGACTTGCACACTACAAGACAAAGACAGTGATATAAGTACCTACAAGACTAAATAAATATTGGAAAATAAATTAAGAAGAAAAAAAGAACTTGAAATCAAATCCTTGAAGGTAGAGTTATGGAATATCTGTCTCACAAACTTTGAATTTTAAAAGCATCTCTTAGAGCTAAGAAAGGAGAATCATGTACGAAAAGGTCAACTACAAAAATCCCATGAGGATGATCATAATTCAAAAGGACAGATGGAAGATAGTATCATTGATGTGAACATACATGTAGAATAAGTCAAGAAAATAGAAGAAGATCTAATGAGACATCTCCAAGAAAAGATATAAATTTGTCAAAAGCAAGAATTAAAGATCCTCTCTCTGAAGGAAGATTTGGACAAAACAAATGCCTAGTTAAAGACAAATTCAAAGATTGATACAAACATTGAATAAAGTAAAATATCTATGGAAAAAGAAAAAATACTAATAGTTATACATGTATTCTTAGAAGATACCATGATCAGCAAGAATCAAGAGAAGGTACATCACAAAGAAAATTCTTTTCTCAAAGATACCCATGATTTTCAATGGCTACTCTTACAAGTGCAATAACTATGGTCACAAATCCATCCATTGCAGAGCTCATGAAAAAATCACACCAAGAATAAATCAAGGTGGGTTTTCCATTTAGTGTTACAATTGCTATCATTATGGTCATTTCACAAAACATTGCAGGATGCAGGGACAAGTTAAAGTTTAGAGAAGAAAGTAAGTTTAATCGAATGGCATGAACAACCATCAGCCTACTAAAGTATGGATAATAAAATCAATAGATTTACCCATTGAACAAAAAAAAATAATGAAAATTTGGAAAAATCCCATACTATGTTGAAGACTATCAAATGTACTTGATTACCAAAACATGAATTCAAATCAACAATAGTACCCCTGTGACAGAATAAAAGCTCATAAAAATATCAGTAATGTCTAATTATAGGGGGGTAAATATTGCCAAAGGAAGTTCTTATTGCTATTAATGCAAAAACAAGAAAATTTGACAGAGGAAGAGAAGTTGATGATATGGGGAGCATTCCCTGAGGGGGAGCAGTATTGTCAAACGTTGTTCCCTTTTCCATTGATGCCAATGGAGGAGAGAGGTTTTGTTGACATGGGGATCCTGTTCTAAATAGGCATTATGGTGTTGTCATCAATGACAAAGGGGGAGATTGTTGATTAATGTTTCATTAATGCCAACAATGTCTAGTCATTGATGCCAACTGTTGAGTCATTTTTTCCCCTTGTGGAGCCCATGAGGCTTAGTGTTTAGTTTTTGGTTGTCTATGTTAGAGGAGCCATTTTGACGTTATACAAGCCCAAGATTGAAGCCCTCGGAGGCCTTGGAACAGTGGAAAAATCCCTGGTTACCCATTGACTTGGTCAAGTGCCCCTAAGTTGTATCTTGGTCCCAATTTAGTCCATTGCTGAGTTCGTTGATCCTGGTTGATATTTGGTTATTGGAATTTGTGCTTCTTGTTATGCTTGTACTTGCTTTGGTTTCTTGATTGGTTGTTGGATGGATGATGTGGCCCATGTGTGTAAGTCCCTTGATGTGTTTATGGTGGATCCCATTGCTTGCATTGGATGGTCTTGATGTTTTTGAGTTCGTGTGGGGTCTTTAAACCCACAAGATTAGATATTGATCCTATTGCATGTGGAGACTTGGGTCTTGGAATCCACACTTATGATTGTATGTTGGAACATATTCTTATGGGGTCCATGGTGTCCTTGGAATTTTGGGTCTTGAACCCACACATATGGTGGTTTGATGGCCCTTGGATGCTATATGGTCATTGGCATGTTGTATCCTTGTGATCATGCATATGAATCCCATAAGGTTTTGAAAACTAATGGTGAGGTCTTTGTACCCCTCTTTTGGGGTGTTTGTATTCTTATGGTGATAAATATATATAGTGGAACCATTGGAGATGTTTTTAATGATATGGAGACCTTGAATATGATGATGATATTCTTGAAAAGGTCCTTGTTCCCACGTGATTGGTGGTGTTGGGGTCCTTGATACCCTTGATATGCTGAGTATATGGTGGAACCCTCCTTGTTGTTGATGTGAAGTGTGTGGATGTGAATACCATTAAATCCCTCATGCCTTTGAGGATGTCCATTGAAGCCTTTGACCTTGGAAATTATGCATAAGGTAACATGGTCTTTGGCACCTTTATGTGTGGAGTGTTGATGTCCTATACAAATTGAAGACTTGAAGAATATTGGACCAAGCTATTGAAAATAATCCCATCATAGGGAGATATTCCTCATCAATCCCTTTCCATTGATATGTGGAGCATCTCCTAACTCCTCACGGTTGAAGATATTTTAATTTTTAAAGTTGTTAAGACAAATTTACCTCATCTTTTGGGTCAACCGACCAAATAAAAGCAATTACTTTAATTAATAATTTGTTATTTACATGTCAGCATAGCCAATTAAATTGAAATTCTGTTTATAAATAGAGCGTCAAACATTTCATTTATTCATGAATCAAGTCTCTATTTGGTATTTCACAAATATTGGAGAAAAGTGTGAAACTTTGTGGAGGATAAAATTTTGAATTGAAGAGATTCACTAAAATTGGCAAAACTTTCTCATACGGAATCAGAATTACAAAATTCTTGGCACGTTGGAAATATTGTTGCGAGGGCTATGTGATGCCATGATCTAGAGTTTCTTTTAGTTTATCTATTATTTATTCATTTTTTGATCTTTGAAAAGGTATGGTTCATGCTTTTGGGTTTCTCTTGTGATGACACATGTCTCTCATTGATAAAATTCATCTATGAGCTTAGTATGTGAGCCTATATATTGGTATATATATTTGAATTTATTGATTATGTTATGGATTCTATGGTGATGGTTATCTTGGCATATATCTTTATGTGATCTTGATATAGATATTGATGATTATCTTGGATATTGTTGGCATAGATCTTGGTTCTTATCTTGACTATTGTATAATGTAGTATTGAATGAGAATTTGACATGTACACAAGAAGCTTGGTACATGTTGGTTGTGTTGAGAAGGATTGGCATAGTTTTTTTTATGTGCAGTTGGTTTGACTCAGGTGGACTGAGTTTGGTGAGAAGTTGGTTAGACTCAGATTAACTGAGTCAGATGATGTGAACAATAGATTGATTGGTATAGCTTGATTGGACAGGTTGATTATATAGGTTGATGATAAGTGTTGTATAGTTGTGGTGAAGTGAACAATGATTAGTTGATGAGTAGTGATTAGAGGATAAGCATTGGTTAGTAATGGCAGTGGTTGTGTAGTGTAGTACATGTGTTGATTAGCATGTTTGTGGTATTAGCGTGATCGTGGTTCAACAGTTTATATCTTCATATCAGGGTGGTAGGACGGGGAAAGGAAAAGGGGTTGTAGCAGGAGAACTAGAGAGTTGGAGCTTCCTTTAGATTGTAAAATCCTTCCAGTTGTTGCTGAAAAACTATTATTATAATGATTTCGTGGTTTTTCCCCTAGGACTTGGGTTTCCACATAAAAAACTTGTGTATTGTGTTTTTCTATGCTTCTTATGTGATGGTGATATGATGATATGTGATAATGAGCTATAATTGCTGATATAATGATAAAAATGTACTATTTATAATATTGAATAAGCTACTAATGATTTTTATTGTTGAAAAAAGTAACAAAATCTATACACACTGGTCACCCTCCCCCCCTCTCAGTGTACTCGGTGTGTCAAAAAAGTATTATTTTTGTTACTGTAAAAGCTGTTATTTTGTGAGCTAACTATGCATTATTTTTTAGGATTTTTTTTTATTGTTGTTATATTGGGAATGAAAAATTTCCATGTGTCTCCTTCATGACAAATTTTTGGTACTATTAGTAGTGTGTTTTGCAACATTCTTTAATTCAGTATCAATTGATACCCTGTCTTTTAACTTTATAGGTGTTCTGTAGCATTCTTTAATTCAATATTAATCGATACCTTGTCTCTTCACCTTTGTTGTTTAGAGGATGGAAAATATCAAGTCTCAAATCATAGAGTCAAAAAATGGCTTCTACATAGGAAGATGCAAGTACTCCAAGGAAAACAAAGGACACATGTTGGGAAGCCAAATGTGCGAGAGCATAGTGGTTGTTGGTTAAATGACAATAAGGGAATCATTGGATTTTTGTGGGCATTGCCAAGGTTTCACTCAATGACCATTTTAATATTTTGAAAAGTCATTGATATAGATTATTTTCATGTAAAGTATGGAATTTTTTTTTCATGGACCATTAGTATTAGTCCATCAATGGATATTATGTTGGAAACTCATATATATTTTAATACTTGGCATTTCATATAATATAACTTACATGATTTAAATTATATATGTTTGTACTTGATATTATTCAGTTTTGTAATTAACTAATGTGAATTTGCATGATTCACGTGTGTATTCATTTTAGATGAGCATGAATATTGTATGCCATTACTTTAATTCAGTCACAATATCATACTAATTAATTTATATTAATTAATAATGAACACAAATAAAATGAATAAATTAATCGTTTGTATAGATTAATAATGAAATGAAATGAAATAATATAAAACTATTAAATTAGTCATTTATATATGATGAATATGAACTGCAAAATATAGATAAATGACTACTACAAAAGATAAATTTGTGACTTAAAAAATGGCTAAAATTCATATATACATGACTATTATAGCTAATTTGTAGTATCTTATATCTTGACTAACTTGGTCGTATTTATTTTAGTCATTAATAGTTGTCTTATTTAGTCATATATTTGGTCATTAATTCTGGAAATTAATGACTAAATATACAAATAAATAAGGCAACTATTAATGACTAAATAAATACGACTAAGTTTGTCAAGCTATAATATACTGCAAATTAGCTACTATTAGTCATTGGCTGAAAAATAGTCATTTATATGTGAATTTTAGTCATTTTTTTAGCCACTAATTTCTCATTTTGTGCTAGCGATGGAGAGGGGATGGTTCTCCTCCAAGGTAGCTACTGCAATATGGCCCAGGGCCATCATGGGGACCTGACCCAAAGGTAGTGAGGGGTGCTTCCATACGACCATTAGCTATCATGGGGCCTTGTGACCCACCAGGTGGCGATGCAGCATGAATGCCTTGGGAATCGGTTATAGTGATAGGGCTATGGTCCCTTCATTTTGTATATGTATCATGATAGAACCTATGCGAGGCGATTTTATGATGTATCCCCCATAAGGATCAAGATTTTTTTTGTATATGCCCCAAGAGGACCATTTTAGTATATGACAATATTTTTGAGCATATATATATATATATATATATATATATATATATATATACACCAATTTTGTAGAATTGTTTATAGTTCCTGTGAATGATGCGTCTATGGATGATGATGATTATGATGTTTTGGTTATATGTTGATATGATCTATGTGTAGTAGTAGACACTTTCACATGATGTTATATTGGTTATCAACATATGAGTATGTATGGATGGTTATACATGCATAGTGATATCTACTTTGTAATGCATTTGGATGGCATTGTTTGTTTGTGCAGGGTTAGGTGTGGTGTATCAAGTTCCAGTTCAAGACCTTGTTTCCAATGGAATCAGTGAATGTGTTGTCACTTCTCGGGACATGGGTGAAGGTAATGATGTCAAACTGTCACATGCAAAGATGCACTCACAAATACTCGTGAAAGAGGAGTGGATGGAGGACATGAAAGACATTGTTGAGTTGCGACACAAATAAATTGGAATCTAGATTTAGTGCAAATCCATGATAACGAGGTGGATAGCATCGTATAAAATACCAATAACAACGTTGTATTCTTCTTGGTTATTTGTGAGTTCCTATAGAAAAAATCCACCTGTATGGTATAAAGTTTGGTGTGGAGTATAAATGACCCAAGAAAATGATGTTAGGTTCTTTAACCAATGAATTGTTCCATTAGCAAAGCCTATGCATTTTCTCGATTGTCATACAACTGCATTGAGAAAAAAAAAAAATTAGTTTTCCATCCATGGGATTGAAAACATAAAATGATAGATTACGAATTTTGAAATGAACAATGGGTTCAAGTAATATATTTTTGGTGTTTCCTGCTTACATTGAGGATGTGTGTTTTTCCTATGAGGTAGGAGACTCTGATTGTATGGACATGTTCTTAACATAAGAGGGGAGACCCTATTATGAATAGTTGTGTGGGGTATGAGGAGGATCGTCATCAAAGGGTGGAAAATCCTCATCATATGATGATGAATCCTCTCTAGTGACTAGCCCATCTAGGGGGGTACATTTTCAATGGTATCATCTAATGTGGGAACAATTAGCTCCAATTGTGTTTCTTGTCATGTAAGCACATATGCTCGAAGTGAAATTCTCATTTAGCACACAAGATGGGGCACCGAAACAAATAGTGGGAACTAGTGTCACATGCTCAACATGGGAACGATCCCCTTGTTGGAATGAGACTTGGTTCACTACTACAAAATGAGATATAAGTGACAAAAAAATGACCAAATTCTGCATATAAATGACCACTTTGGATTTGACGATTATTGATGGTTAATTTTCGGTCTCTTATCACGTGATAAAAAATTTAGTCATGTTTAGTTTGGTCACTTATAACTTGTCTTGTGGTCATTGATTGTCATAATTAATTATCAAATATATGACAAAATTAATGACAAAAAATATGACCAAATTAATGACCACAAGACAAGCAATAAATGACCAAATTAAATATGACCACATTTTTTGTCGAGTGATAAGAGACCATAAATTAGCCACAAAAAATGTCATTTGGTTGTTTATATGCAAATTTTGGTCATTTCTTTGGTCGCTTATCTCTCTTTTTGGTCACTTATCTCTCATTGTTTTGTCACTAATTTAGTCATTTTTAGTCATTTTATATGCGAATTTTGGTCATTTTATTTGGTCACTTATATCTCATTTTTTGGTCACTTATATCTCAATTTTTTTGCTATTTTATTCATTTTTAACCGATATTGCAATATCATTAGGGCACAGAGGAATCAAACCACCAATATCCTACATGTAAGGCAGGCGCTCTTCCATTGAGCTAACCCTCTTTAAGAATTTGAAAACTGTAGTATTCCAAGTCTGGTGTGTAGACTGAAACACTTTAATTCTATAATTTTATTTTAAAAATTATGAAATTTTAATTAATTCACACAGAGCCTTCTCAGATTGGGCAAAACAGGGGTTTCTTCTGGGAAATTTTGTAGGGAAAAGGGGTGAGCAGTGGAAAGAAAAAAAGAGATGTCATACATGTAATTTCCTCTCCCATAACACATTTATATCTAGTTCCATTTATGGTATAGATTCCGCACTGCGGAAACCTACTACCATGCTTCTGGGCAGCCAAACCGTGAAACTAAGGAGAGTAGTTCGGTCTGTTTCAACCAGTGGATTATGGAAACTTGCAGAGGTTTGTTAAAAAATTAATATAACATAAATAAATGATTTAGACATTTTTCTGAGGTTCTGGAATTTTATAAGAATTTTTGGGTAAATTTGGGGATTTTTGGCAGTTTTGGTCAAGGGAAACCTTGCGCAGAGGAGGATCCAAAAAGGTAGTACGAATCAAATGAAAAAAGGATTTGGATATGGATATGGGAAGGTAGGACTGTTACTAACCCACTAGAACTGACAGAGCACAGTTTTAGTTTACCAAACTTGTTTTACATCAGTTTTAGTAAAACTAGTTATTTAAAGCTAGTAATCTAGCTAGGGTCTTAAAAAAGCAGTTAAATCAACTCAAATCCATTTCTGTAAAACATGAGATTTGTAATAGAGATAAATTTAAGATATTTTAACATGAATACTCCCTTTAATAACTTTCCTAGCATAGAATATTTATTACATCACTCAAATTTACTTAATTCCCCCCCATACATTGATAAAATAGGCCCTTTTGATGAAACCGAGACAAGATTATTTAGGGGCAGAGATATATCGACCTAATAAATTTAATTTTCAGAATATTATGACACTATAGAACAAAAATTAAATTATTGAATGATCATTACAAATATGCTTCAAAAATTAAGGGGTAGGAGGCTCGGATCATGACTAGTAAGGGACTGTGAGCATAGGTGAAGCATGGGCTTCACTGGAGCTCAACCTGAACTTGATGGAGGCTGAAAATAGCTGTGACAATCCTTTAATGTCTGCAATCTAGTAATCCATACCTGCAATGGAAGAAAAGAGGATGGAAGGAGAGGGGATGGAAGGCTGGGGATCATCTCCCAATAGTCTCAGGCACAACACTCAGAAGTAATGCTCACATAAGAATAGTTCATCACACATAACAACCAAACTGAATAACAAAGTTTTAAATTCCCTTAAGTAGACCTTGGGTGACTTGTTGAACAATTCCTTCACCCGTTGAACAAGTAACCCACTTTCCAATCTTGTTCCAAAGCCATGAGTGACCCTCCTTGATGGGATTAGCAATTTTGGTTTGCAAATGATGTTTTCTTGTGTAGGAATATATTAAACCCACTCACAACTTAGGATAAAATAATTAATCATTATTTGATTAATTATTCTCCCACTAGCTTAATTAGTTGGCACCTTAAAGTCAATGCATGCCATCTATATCCTAGGAATGATATATTTCTGATTCTGGGTTCATCTAGAATTAGTATACAGGACCTTATAGTAGATTCTGCTTTTTTCTTCTTTTTCTGCTTTTTCCTGCTTTTCTATGGATGAGATAAAAGCTAGTCAACTAGGAAACTGGGAGCTTTTGTTTCCAACCCATCCTCCATTAGTTTTTCTCCATTTTCTAGGATTAGCATGTTATTTCCATCTCCTTGACAACTCACTCATGCTTTTGCCAACTCGTGAGGTCCTTGATAGATTTAGCAAGTGCATTATCCACCTATGGGGGTTTGCTATATTTGGGTAAGTCAGCCTTTTTTAGCGTTATGAGTTGTTTCCATACAATTCGACTTTCCTATGAGGGAAGATCTATTTATGTACTCTATTATTCATAATTATTCAATGGAAGGATACACACCAATATTCATCTCTTCATTCATGTGATTCAATCTCTTTTCTTCTCTCTTATTTTCCTATGTATTCTTGTGAGAATTCTTAGTAGCAAGATCTATTTCCTGTGCTTCTTCTTAGCATCATTGCACATAGCATTGATCTATTATTTCTACATCTTGTTTGTATAACTTAACACAAAGTGGAAATCCGACCTCCTTGAGAAAAATAGCAAGTATGAAGCTTATTAAATGTTTCCATGTTTGTATCCTTTGGTCCAAAATAGAAACTGCACCCTCCTTGAGTAATTAGCACATTTGTGCATAAGGTAATCTTTCCTTTCTTTTCATCCTTGCACCAAATTGGAAACTAATTTGGCTAGTTTCTATCTTTTCTATGTCATGTTTATTTTTCCTTCTTTTGCATTATTTCCATTTTCTCATCCTTGTAAATTTGCCTAATGCACCCTCCTTCCTTGATAACTCATTTCCACCATCAATTATTTTTCATAATAATTAAATAATTACAAATAACATGAATTTAGAAATTACATGCCTCCATAGTTTTAAATAATCAAAATTCCTAGGCATCATTGATGAATGCAATGTTTAACCCCCGGACACTTTACAAGGTCAACACTTTCAAGGTCCCTTCAAGGGAGGGACATGACAGTCCTCCCCTCCCAAGTCTACTTGTCCTCAAGCAGAAGCACTCCAAAGTGCTACAAAATTTGTCCTCCATGCTTTTGTTGCACCACTCTGATTATAGTCATTTCTGTAATGAGTGACTCCTTTCAACAAAATTGTGAAACTAGTTAAGGTAACTGAGTATAATTCCTGGATCCCACTTCCCCCTCTACAAGAATCCAAAATTTTTTGCCCCTTTTGGAAATATTTCATTCCAAAGAATGCTAGGGTCCCATGGTACACTACAACAAATCCTGGAATTAGTGTCCCATTTAGCGTCCCTTTTTAGTGTAATTTTTTTTTACATTGAATGGTCAAACTAGATGCTAAATGGGATGCGTCATGGACAAAACTTAAAGCATCTCAAAAAATGTCTTTTTTTGCTTCTTAGATAGCCTCCTTTATGACATCCAAAATAGCATCTATTTTTGTGCTTCCAAAATAGCGTCCAACTTTTCTTCCTAAACAACGTCAAGGTTTGCTTCCTAAATAACATCATATTTTTCTTCCTAAGGAGTGTCTTCTTTTGCTTCTTAAATGAAATCCCCGTTAGCTCCATATTTGCATCCTTAATAACACCATGTTAGCATCCAATATTGCATCCATTTTCGCTACGCGTCCTATTTTGCACCATGTTTTACTTCCAAATATGTGTCAATTTTTTCTTCCAAATTTGCACCAATTTTTTCTTCCTTCTATAAATTATTAATTATATCAGTGAGATTAACATAACAATAACATTAATTTTACAATATAAATTTACATAAAATTCTTAATTTTAAGATATAATTTTAACTCATTATCAAAATTCAATAATTCAATATATTAAGACAAGAAAAACCATAATGTTGTCTTAACTCATTTATAATTATTAATCACAAATAATTCTTAAAATTGTAGTTTACATATTTATTAGATGAATTTATTTTTAATATTCATTACACATTATAATTATTTTAATATGCTAAAGATATGTAAAATGTTATAAATTAAAGTTAAGATTTTATCTAGGACTGAAAATTACAGATGTTTGCCTTATGAATTGATGGTCAAATCATTTCTATCATGCATTTCATTTGTTTATATTAATTTTTTTTTTAATATCAGGTTAACATAACAATAATATTAATTTTACAATATAAATTTACATAAAATTGTTAATTTTAATATATAATTTTAATTCATTATAAAAATTCAATAATTTAATATATTAAGACAAGAAAAACCATAATGTTGTCTTAACTCATTTATAATTATTTATAATTATTGATGACAAATAATTCTTAAAATTGTAGTTTACATAATTATTAGATTATTTAATTTATAATATTAATTAAACATTATAAATATTTTAATATGCTAAAGATATGTAAAATGTTACAATTAAAGTTAAGATTTTCTTTATGACTGAAAATTAGAGATGTAAAATGTTATAAATTAAAGTTAAGATTTTTTTAATGACTGAAAATTAGAGATGTTGAAATAGTTTTGGCTAAAAAAAAAATAGTAATTTTATTTCAGATATGAACAAAATTACATTCGCATATGTATAAAAGGTAGATAAATACCTCATACATTGTCAACAAAAAACAATTTAATGTTTCCACACAAAACCTTTTACAATTTTTACACCGGGTAGAGTATTCACAAATTCATCTAAACAAGATTTAGCCACAAAAAAAATAGATTGCATATATCATATATCAATAAAGATATCCACAAAAAGTTTGTACATTAATCCTATTCAAAACAACAAGTTATAGAACATGATAGTAACTATAAATGCCAGCCAAATCTTGTTCTAAAATATTCCAAAGAGCCAAAGAGGAGCTGCGTGGCTTCCTTGGAAATCCTATCAGCCACCTCCATTCCATTCCCCTATTATCTCGAAGGGCACTCGGACTGCTAGCAATTTGGATTTCTCTCTAGTGTAGCCTCAACGGCTTCCTGTCTCATGGCATCATTCTCAACATTATTACAACAATTGAGGCTATTGCAACCATCACAATAAGTTCCAGATGCAAAGCATTTGCAATACAATTTTAGACACCGTGAGTTCTTGCAATTGCATTGTTTTGATTTTTTTGGAGTGCCTTCCTTCAAGTCAAACTCTGCTCTTGGCCTTCGTGCCCTTGGAGATTCTGGTTTTACAACAACCGTCTCCCTCGGTGCAGTTTGCAATGCGTGCTCTGAAGAATCCGAAGACAAGGCCAGGGCACAGGCACCTCCATAGAATGATGTAAAATCTAGATGCCTGACAAGCTTTTTTTCTAGAACATCCCCCTTGCTTCTACTGTTGAACAAAATAATCCACCAATTGCTGCAGAACCATCGTTCTTTCTGCAATATCCATCCCCAAGCCTTTATAAATCGCAGAGATCCATCTTCAGCAAAAGAATGAGCTCCTGCAAGATGGGATACATGATTATAAAAAGTAATAATCAACACATTACAATTTCATGAAACTAATGAAAAATACAACAATTGATTTTAAAATAAACTTAAAACCTCCATTTGCTTAGGGCCAAATTGATCCAATAGTCATCTTCAGCAAAAGAATGAGCTCCTGCAAGATGGGATACACGATTATAAAAAGTAATAATCAACACAATACAATTTCACAAAACTAAGGAAAAATATAGCAATTGATTTTACAAATAAACTTAAAACCTCCATTCGCGTAGGGCCAAATTGATCCAATAGTCACGCCTGCATATTCGTATTCTTTGTACATATGTATCTCATCTGTCTTACCAAAAATCTCTACAAGCTTCTCCCACACTTCATTTGGTGATGTTAATCCATCAAGATGGAAAAGGAGGTCTCTGGATATGCTCAGACACAGGAGACCAAAGGCCTCACCCCTCCTGTTGTGCCATTTAATTTTCTCTACAGCTGCATTGGGCTCTGCTTCTGTTGCCATAGTCACTCTGTAGAGGCCTTTCGCTCTCAACAGTATCTCCATCTCTGCTTTCCATTCAAAGAAGTTAAATGGAGTCAAGATGATCTTCTGAGATTGATCCATAGATTAAAAATTGTCCCTTCAATCAACAGAATCCTCCCAGTCAATGATGTCAAACCTGCAATAACAAATTGGAAGGAAATAAATCGATCTACAAAGGCTCTGATACCATGTGGAAATTGAACCCATGTGTAATTGGCAATTTTTGTCAGTGTAATTGTTCTAACACCTGGGTTCAATTTCCACATGGTATCAGAGCCTTTGCAGATTGATTTCTCTCCTTCCAATTTGTTATTGTAGGTTTGACATCATTTACTGGGAGCATTCTGCTGATTGAAGGGACAATTTCTGAGCTATGGATCAATCTCGGAAGATCATCTTGACTCCATTTAACTTCTTTGAATGGAAAGCAGAGATGGAGATACTGTTGAGAGAAAAAGGCCTCTACAGACTGACTATGGAAATAGAAGAAGATCCCAATGCAGCTGCAGAGAAAATTAAATGGCACAACAGGAGGGATGAGGCCTATGGTCTCTTATGTCTGAGCATATCTAGAGAACTCCTTTTCCATCTTGTTGGATTAACATCACCAAATGAAGTATGGGAGATGCTTGTTGAGCTTTTTGGTAAGACAAATGAGATGAGGGGACATAAAATTAAAAATGAAATGATCTCCTTGAGTCCGAATAACTTTGAATCCCTACCACTCTATTTTTCCAAGTTCAAAGCCCTTGTTTTGCAGCTAAAACAATGTGGGATCAAAAAGAAGGATGAGCAACTGGTTTTGGCCATACTCTCAA
Source organism: Pseudotsuga menziesii (assembly GCA_001517045.1). NCBI lineage: Eukaryota > Viridiplantae > Streptophyta > Pinopsida > Pinales > Pinaceae > Pseudotsuga > Pseudotsuga menziesii. Next base: position 517,472 of record LPNX010528259.1, read on the forward strand.
AGCTTGGCCCTGAATATTCAGTGTTTGTCTCGACCTTCTATGCCACAAAGTTGACAGCTTGAGCCTAGAAAATTCCTAGCCTTGCAGATTTCATGGAATCTCTCACACAAGAACAAGATAAACTGGTGATGATGGGCACCATCAAACCTTCCAAAGACCAAGCTCTGGTTGCTGGAGATTCGAAGGTGGATTCAAAAGGCAAGAAGAAAGCTAAGAAGCCACCTGAGAAAAAGAGAGACAAGAACAAGTCTCCATAGGAGCCTCAAGGTTCCAAGAAGAACCCCCAGAAGAAGAAGAACAAAGGAGAAATGAGCAAGTGCACATATTGCAATAAGGGCAATCATCCTGAAAGCTCTTGCATGAAGAAGCAAATTGACATGCTGACCCAACTCCTGGAGAAGAATGGCATCTCCCTTCCTGATAGATCAAAGAAGAGGGAAGGAGGATCAAATTCAGAAGACAGAGAGAGAGTCCATGCATTGGTTGCTGGCACATCAAGCTCACCTAGTTTCATCATTGATTCTGGAGCTTCAAGACATATCGTTTCGACCAAGGAGGAATCACTTGACATGTCGAAAGGTCCACCAATAGTACTGGGAGATGACTCTCTCATTGAAAGTTTGGCCAAAGGGAGGATTGATCTTGACCATGGTAAGTTCAGCAATGTATTGTATGTTCTAGGTCTTGCCTCTAACCTCTTATCATTGTATCAGATGACCCACATAGGGTCTCCAAAGAAGGTCATATTCTCCCCTAATGAAGTTGAGATCACAGAGATCTCAAGTGGTAAAGTCATTGCAAAAGGAGTTGCAAATCACACTTCAAAGGTATACATGTTCTCACACTTCCTACCCTGCTCAAACCCCTCTGCTCTTCTGATTCATGCTAATGAGGCAAGCAAGATTTGGCATGAAATATTTGGCCATATTAACTATAAGTATCTTTCTGATCTTAGTGAAAAATAAATGGTCATAGGGTTACCAAAGATTAAGTTTTCCAAAGGATTCTGTCAGGGTTGCATCTTAGGAAAACACCCAGAGCATAAATTTGAGAAAGCTAGTCATGAGAGAACCTCTGCACCTCTTGAGTTGATCCACAGCGATGTTGTTGGCCCGTTTCTTGATATGTCAATGAGTCAAGCCAAATATGCATTGACATTCATAGATGACTTTTCTAGGTATTGCTGGGTTTACTTCCTGAAACACAAGTCTGAAGTTTTTGGCCTCTTCAAAGTCTTTAAGGCTTTGGTTGAAAACTAGTATAGGAGGAAACTCAAGATCCTCAGATCTAAAAATGGTGGTGAGTATGTCAAGTCTAAGTTCATTTGATATTGTGCAGATGCAGGTATTCAAATGCAACATTCTATCCCTTACACACCACAGCAAATGGTGTTGCTGAGAGGAAGAACAGATCACTGAAAGAGATGGCAACATGCATGATGGAGGCTAAGACTTTGCCACCAAAGTTTTGGGCTGAAGCTATAAACTGTGCAACCTATATCCAGAATAGGGTGACTCATAAAAAACTGGATGGTATGACTCCTTTCGAAGCATGGATTGGGCACAATCCAGATGTGACCCATTTCAAGATTTTTGGCTCAAGGGCTTGGGCTAGAATTCCAACGGAAAAGAGGAAGGCTTTGTAGCCCCAAATCCAAGAGTGTCTATTTGTTTGGTACTCTAAAGATTAAAAAGGGTACAATATGATCAATTTGAGCACAAACAAATCCTTCATTGAAAGGTGTGTTTGGTTCCAAGAAGAGCCTTTAGCAGCAGTGGAAGTTGGAGAATCCTCTTCACCACCAGAACCTTTGAATGTAAGTGAAGAGATAGTTGAACTTGTTGATTCTGATATGTCTGATAATGATAATTTAATTGCAGATCCTAATATTCCTACAAGACCAAAATGGGTAGCAAAGACCATTCATGTAGCTGGAGAACTAGCTGGAAATCCTAATGATCCTAGGAGGACTAGATCTCAGTTTGAGAGTGCTCTGTGCATGAAATATCCTATGTTCACAGAGAAATACTATCTGATGGTTGAATCAGACCCATAGACATATGAATATGTAGCACATGATCTAAGATGGCAAACAGCCATGAAAGAAGAGTTCATCTCACTCTAGAAGAACAACACTTGGGAGCTGGTTGATCTTCCCCCAAGGAGGAAGCTAGTTCAGTGTAAGTGGGTTTACAAAACCAAATTTGCTGCTGATGGTTCACCTTTGAAATATAAGGCCATATTGGTATCCAAGGGCTACTCACAAATACATGGCATAGACTACAATGAGACCTTTGCACCAGTGGCAAAGATGGACTCCATCAGGCTAGCCTTAGCCATTGCAGCTTCGAAGCAGTGGGAGGTA